>MJUU01017979.1:112531-126543 GCA_002080025.1 Modiolus philippinarum
AGTCTACCACTATGGGTTACAGATCAAGTTTGAGTTTGGTTCCGGTCAATTGATTTTGGACGGAGTTATGGGCCTTTGACTTAGAGAATATTTTGGTAAAATATAGGTTTCCGGATTTTTTTCCTAAACCGTTTCAGATATGAAGCTAATATTTGCTACGTGAGTCTACCACTATGGGTTACAGATCATGTTCGAGTTTGGTTCCGGTCCATTGATTTTTGACTGAGTTATGGGCCTTTGACTTAGAAAATTTGGGTAAAATATAGGTTTTCCAGACTTTTTTTCTAAACCGTTTCAGATATTAAGCTGATATTTGCATTGTTAATCAACTACTATGGGTTAAAGATCAAGTTTGAGTATGGCCGGGTTGGGTCCATTGATTTTTGATGAAGTTATGGGCCTTGGGCTAGGAAAACTTTTCTTTTAACTATTTTTGCTGGTATCGCTGAATTATTCCACCGGTAGGGGACTCCTGTATTGCCTTGCAATACTATCCACACTTGTTATATCTAAATTGCAGAGCATGATATTCAACATAAATAAGATTTCATCCGTTGCTAGGTTACAATTTCGGTTTCGAGTCTTAAATTCAGTAACTGTTGTAAATTTCTGTTATTGTCATTATTTGATGCAGCTTTTGGGTGATTAATTATTTAATACTTTAATTATACATGTACATGAATATTGAGTGATAAAAATGGGAAACTGTACATTACAAATGTCCTTTTGTAAAAGATATACGTATGTGGTAAAAAATATTGTTGGAATTAGAACATAGCTTTGTTTCCAAAGCCAAAGAAGAGAGTCATATTAGAATAATCTTTATGTACAAAATATATGCAGAAATCAAAATAATATATAGTTGAGTTTTTCCAGTTGATGATTATTGTTTAAACTTGAAATCAACAGACTTTATCAAGTAACTTGCAATTTCAAAACACAACTGACATTTTTCTCACGATTTCATAACAGTCATTTTGCGTCTTTATTTGTCGTGGTTGAAATTTCTAAGGCAGAATACTCATTTTATGTCCATCTCAGTACATGTATTATTGAATTGTACATTTATGTTTCTACATCTGTATTTCTTTGTGGCTACACGAAGTAACATTTAAGTTGATCAATACACTGTAACTCTCCAAGTGACAGAACATGTCTAACACTGGACTTGACAACAGGAAACATGGAAACACAGGAATTGGTGCTAATATTGAGGAAATTATTTTATTGCTATATGGATAAAGGTGCATTTTCTGTTGTATTTTTATCTTCTAGTTTATTAGCTCACTTGGCCTAAAAGTCCAGGTGAGCTATTGCCATCACTTGGCGTCCGTCTTTGTAAACTTTTTCAAAAATCTTCTCCTCTGAAACCGCTGAACCAAATTTAACCAAACTTGGCCTGAATCATTACCAGGGTATGTAGATTTAAAATTGTGTTCGATTAGTCCAAGGACCAAACAACATGGCTGCCGTTACTAAAAATAGCACATAAGGGTAAATTGCAGTTTTTGGCAAATAACTTGAAAACCGTTAAAGATATAAAAAATCTGGTGTCAAAGTGATCAGCATGGTAAGATCTACCAGCCCTGCAATTTTGAAGAAAATCTGATTACCAGTTTTGGAGTTATTGCCCTTTTTCGGAAATTTTTCAAAATTTTAATGTTTTGTTTTTTTTTTATCAAAGAAACTATAGAAGATAGAGGTCAACTTCAAATTGCAAAAATGTTCAGCATATCAAGATTTACCCACCCTGAAATTTTGGAGAAAATCCAAAAACCCTTGTAGGAGTTATTGCCCTTTTTTCACAGAATTTTTTAAATTTTCATATTATGGTCTTTTATTTCCAAAACCATAGAAGATGAAGGTTAAGTGTAAATTGATAAAATGTTTGCCTTGCTGTGGGGACTTCAAAAGTGGTGTTAAAAATCGAATGTTGATGGCCATTTTCAAAATGACCGCCCAAAAAAAGGCAGGAAAATTCAACATTGTTCGATTTCAATAAAAAAATTTTTTCCAAATAGATATTGATGTTGCGACTTCAAAACCAGGTTTGAAAATTGTTTGTTGACCGCCTTTTTAAAAATGGCTGCCAAGAAAGGCGGAAAAATTCAACGTTGTCCGATTTCAATGAAATTTGGTTTCCAAATAGGTATTGATGTAGCAACTTCAAAACTGATGTTATAAATTGTTTGTTGAATGCCATTTCCAAAATGGCTGCCAAAAAAGGTGGGAAAATTCAACCTTTTCCAATTTCAATGAAATGTGGTTTCCAAATAGATATTGATGTTGCAACTTCAAAAACTGATGTTAAAAATTGTTTGTTGAATGCCATTTTCAAAATGGCCACCAAAAAAGGCGGGAAAATTCAACATTGTCCAATTTCAATGAAATTTGGTTTCCAAATAGACATTGATGTAGCGATGTGTTTCTTCACAATATAAGAAATATGTTTAAACTAGATTATAAAGGGGAACCCCTACCAAAATTGTTTTATGGAAAGGGGGACTTGGAATGTTTTGATGGCAGCAATATGTATTATCTGAAATAAAAGGGGAACCCCTGCCCAAATTTTTTTTGAATGATGGTCTGAAATGGGTTGTAATGAATTGTGGGGCTTAAAATTACTGTGGAAACTGCTGAATCTACTTGCCCAATTGGAACCATACTTGGTGACAACTGTCAATAGTCGGTACCTATCGAAGAATGTTTCTGGTAAGTCAGCATGTATTCCAAGATGGCCGCCAGCGAGGGACATAGTTTAACATTGAACCCTGCAGGAAAAACACATTCAAAGACATTCTGCTCTGAAACTACTTGGTCAGTTGGAATCACAGCTAGGTCACAATAGGCCTTTAATGGTCTTAAAAAATTATGTCTGACAAGTTTGCATCTCATCCAAGATGGCCGCCAGCGGGGACCATTGTTTAACATTGGACCCTATGGGGAAAACATGACCAAGATTTTCTTTTGAAACTTCTAGAAAATGAGACACTTTAACATTCGGTTAATTTGGGCTGCAGTTTATGCCAGTCATGGACCAGGTGAGCTATACAGGCTCTTGAGAGCCTCTAGTTATTTTATTACTTTGAATCTCAAATTCATAAGTAAATAAGATTTTACATAATCATTTACATATATAAGTACATGTATGTGTATAAAAAAATTGTGATCTCTACATAATTGTCTGTTGGCAAACTTGGTAATAGACATTGATCTACAAACTCTAATTCAGTTTAACCTAGGAGAAAACAAAGAGAGTTCCTAGTTGCATATCAATGTTGAGATTATTAAACCAAGCAAAAATTCTGGATAAATTCAACCAGGAGCATAAACTCGTACTTCCTGTTGATAGAAGACTAAAAAAAAATTCATGTCAAGTATAGAAATGCAATGTTGCCTCAGTAATAGTCTCTGGATGTATTGATATTATTTGTACCGGTACTGGCGATGCATACATGTAGGCATGGATGTTTTTATCAGTTATTTCACAACAAAGATCGAATAAAATGTCAGAGGGTTCTTGACTGTTTATCATTATTAGATGTATTTATTTTTCCTGTATGTTTTATACATGTTATACATGTATATGTATGTATAGATATGATATGTTTTTATGCTTTTAAACAGTAAGAATGATAACACTCATAATAAAAATGGTTCCACAAAATTTAGATAGTAAAGCTGGAGAACAAAACCTTAGTGACAAGATTTGAAATTCACATTAAGTACAGGTAAATTATCATTTGGTAAACGAATAAATAGTTTTTTTTTACATATTATGTGGAACAAACTGAAGTACATGGAGTTAAATTGAATACCATAGCAACTTTTTTACTCAGCAGGTGAACTGTTATTTTAAAATTATTTAATGTTATTTCTGGTAAATTAAAAAAAGTTAAATTTTTAGTTGGTTTCTTGTTCTGTTGTAGTCAAACTTAGATATTCAATGGCAGGTAGATGCAATTGAAATTAATGACACAAGCCAGAGTTACATGATTTTTATTATGCCTAATATTTTTAGCTCACCTGACTCAAAGGGTTAGTGTGAGCTATTGCCATCACTTCGTGTCCATCATCTGTCCGTCCATTGTCTGTCTGTCTGTTCTTTAAACTTTCACATTTTCATCTTCTCGTTTGAAACCACTGAAGCAAATTTAACCAAACTTTACAAGAATGATGTATGGACGGTCCTTTACAAAGACTGCTCATTTCTTTTCGATCCAACAAAAAACATGGCCGTCTGCATGGAACTTCGGTTTAACATAGGACCCTATGGTAAAAATCACATTTTCATCTTCTCTGAAACAACTGAAGCAAATTTAACCAAACTTTACAGGAATGATGTATGGAAGGTCCTTTACAAATATTGTTCATTTCGTTTCTATCCGACAAAAAACATGGTGGCAAGCCCCGAACTAAGGTTTAACATTGGACTCTATGGGAAAAATCACATTTTCATCTTCTCCTCTGAAACAACTGAACTAGGGTTTAACATTGGACCCTGTGGGAAAAATCACATTTTCATCTTCTCCTCTGAAACTACTGAAGCAAATTTAACCAAACTTTACAGGAATGATGAATGGAAGATCCTTTACAAAGATTACTAATTTTGTTTCGATAAGACTAAAAAACATGGCCGCTAGTGCGGAACTTGGTTTTAACATACATGTAGGATCCTATGGGAGAAATGGGATTTTCCTCTTCTCTGAAACCACTGGAGTAAATTCAATCGAATTTTATAGGAACAATTTAAGGAAGGTTCTTTACAAAGATTGCTCATTTTGATTTGATCCGACAAAAAAACATAGCCGCAAGCTCGGAACTTAGGTTTAACATTGGACCTAGTCACATTTTCATCTTCTCCTCTGAAACCACTGAAGCAAATTTAAGCATACTTTACAGGAATGATAAGGAAGGTCCCTAACCATGAATGCTCGTTTTGTTCTGATCCAACAAAAAAAACAAGGCCGTCTGCATGGAACTTAGGTTTAACATTGGACCCTATGGGAAAAATCACATTTTTAACAACTGAATCAAATTTAAACAAACTTTACAGGAATGATAAATGGTAGGTCCTTTACAAAGATCGCTCATTTCGTTCAGATCCAACAAAAAACAGGGCCACCAGGACCCTATGGGAAAAATCACATTTTCATGTTCTCCTCTGAAACAACTGAAGCAAATTTTACCATACTTACGGGAATGATGTATGGAAGGTTCTTTACAAAGATGACTCATTTCGTTTCCATCCGACAAAAAACATGGTGGCAAGGGCCGAACTTAGGTTTAACATTGTACCCTATGGGAAAATTCACATTTCCATCTTGTCCTTGGAGACCACTGAGACAAATTCAATCAAACTTTACAGGCACGATGTATGGAAGGTTCTATGCAAAGATTGCGTATTACATTCCAATCTAACAAATAGCATGTCGCCACTGCGGAATATAGATTAACATTTGACCCTAAGGATCAAACTTTTTGGAAATATACATGCAAACTTGAATAATCAATTTTATTATTTTGTCCAGAGTAGCTTTATATCTTTAAATGCCTTGTCCAAATGGCTTAGATCACCTGATCCAATGGATCAATGTGTGCTGTTGCCAACACTTGGCATCTGTCTGTTAACTTTTCACATTTTTCAAAATCTCCTCTGAAACCACTGAAGCCTCTATAGGAATGATGTTTGAAAGTCCTCAACAAAGATTGCTCGTTTTGTTCCTATCCAACAAAAAACATTGCCTCCAGCAACTTACTTAAGCATTGAACCTTCAGGAGAAACTTTCATTTTTAGTTCGCCTCAACGAAGTTGAGGAGGACTATTGGAGTACCCCCGGCGTCCGTGTCTACGTCCGCATTTAGGTATATATCTTGGTAACTATGAAGGGTAGGATCATCAAACTTTGTATACAGATGCATCTTGGGCTATCTCACAGCCTCCAAAAAATTTAGGTCTCTTTGACCTATATTTTCTGCTTGAATGACTTACATTCAACTTTACGTCCGAGTTCAGATCTCAGTCACTATACATGGTAGGATCATGTAACCTTGCATATGCATGCATCTCTGATGGTAGGTTACCTTCCAGGCAATATTAGGTGACTTTAATCTATATTTTCTGCTTGAACGACTGACATTCAAGTATATGTCTGAGTTCAGATCTCAGTCACTATACATGGTAGGATCATGTCATCCCATTGGAGCAACAAGGTACCATCAGTATATATATTACTTAAGCAGTTGGTACCTTGTTGCTCCAATGGGACGATGTAACCTTCCATATGCATGCATCTCTGATGGTAGGTCAGCATCCAGGCAAAATTAGGTCACTTTGACCTATATTTTCTGCTTGAACGACTTGCATTCAAGTTTATGTCCAAGTTTAGATCTCATTCACTATGCATGGTAGGATCATGTAGCCTTCCATATGCATGCATCTCTGATGGTAGGTCAGCAGCCAGGCAATATTAGGTCACTTTGATCTATATTATCCGCTTGAACGACTAACATTCAAGTATAACTCGGAGTTCAGATCTCAGTCGCTATACATGGTAGGATCATGTAACCTTGCATATGCATGCATCTCTGATTGTAGGTCAGCATCCAGGCAAAATAAGGTCACTTTGAACTTTATTTTCTGCTTGATTGACTTACATCCAAATTTACTGAAGAGTTTAGATCTCAGTCACTGTACATGTTGTGATCATGTAAACTTGCATATGCATGCATCTCTGACAATGTGCCATAAAGAGGCGAACTTTGTAATCATTGATTACCTATGTTTAGCTCACCTAGCTATGTCATTGGGAGCTTTTGCTAAAAACTTTTTAGCTCACCTGACCCAAAGGGTCAGTGTGAGCTATTGCCATCACTTGGCGTCCGTCGTCCATCTGTAAAGATATCCCGATCTTTAATCTGACCTTATGCAAGATCCTATTATTCTTTTTGATGCAATAAAAAACATGGCCGCCAGCGCCGAACTAAGGTTAACATTGGACCCTATGGGAAAATTTACATTTTCATCTTCTGCTCTGAAACAGCTGAAGCAAATTCAACCAAACTTTACAGGAATTACTTAACAAAGAGTGCTCATTTCCTTCCAATCCAACACAAAACATGGCCGCCAGCACGGAACATGGTTTAACATTGGACCCTAAGGGAAAATCTTCTCCTCTGAAACCACTGGAGCAAATTCAACCAAACTTTTTTTTACAGGAATGATGTACTAAAGGTCCTTAACAAAGACTTCTCATTTTGTTCCGATCAGAGAAAAATTGTTGCAGCCAGCATGGAACATAGTTTAACATTGGACCATATGGGAAAATCATATTTTCATCTTCTTTTCTGAAACCACTGAAGCATTGGATTCAACCAAACTTTACAGGAATGATTTACTAAAGATTCTTTCCAAAGATCGCATATTTTGTTCTAATCCGACAAAAAAAAAAGACAGCAAGCATGGAACTTAGGTTTAACATTGAACACTATGCGAAAAATCATATTTTCTTTTTCTCCTCTGAAATCACTGAAACAAATTCAACCAAACTTAAGAGGAATTATGTACTAAACGTCCTTAATAAAGATTGCTCATTACATTCAGATCTGATAAAAAAACATGGCAGCAGCCACAGAACTTAGGTTTAATATTGGACCCTATTGGAAAATCACATTTTTATGTTCTCCTCTGAAAAGGACTGAAGCAAATTCAACCAAATTGTACAGGAATGATGTATAGAAGGTAATTTTCTCATTTCATTTCGATCCGACAAAAACATGGCCTCCAGTGCAGAACATACTGGTAGTTTAATGTCGTAGCCCAGTATGTGAAAACCATACTTATTATTATTTTCTCTGAAACTGAAAATTTAACTAAACTGTATTGGAATGGTGTATTAAATGTCCTTTGCAAAGATTACTCATTTCAATAGGATCAGAAAAAAAAACACTTGTGCCAATGGAGAACATAGCTTAACATTAGACCTCATTGGTGAAATACATCTTTTTTGGTCATGCATGGCATAGAAGCATTTTGTCAGGTGAGCTATACAGGCTCAGTCTCTGAGCCTCTAGTTATTCTGCCAATCGTAAGCTTTTGCTTCAAAGAATCCTTTAGAACCACTGAATGGATTTGAACAAAACTTGGTATTAATGGTGCTTATGAAGTGCTGACCAAGTGTTGTTACATTGGTTCTGATCTGTCATCCAACATGGCTGTTTAATATTGTACCCTATGGAAATGCTTACCAAGATATTCTAGAGAGTTCTTGAATTGATTTAAACCAAACATGCAGGAATGATACATGTGAGGAGCTGACCTATTGTTGTTGACTTTGGTCCGGATCCATCATCCAACATGGTGCCATAGGTGAACTTAGTTTATTAAAGAACCCTATGTGAAATGTAAACAAAGATCTTCTTCTAGAGAACCGCTGAAAGGATTTAAACCAAATATGGCATTAATGATGATTTGAAGTGCTGACCAAATGTTGTTACTTAGATGCCGATCTGTCATTCACCATGAACGTCAGGGGTGAACGTGATTTAACAGTGGAACCTATGGGAAATGCATTCAAAGATCTAATCTAGACAACTGTTATACCGATTTAAAACAAACATGGCATGAATGATGCTTATGAGGTGTGACCATGTGCTGTTACTTTTATGCCAAGCTATCATCCAATATGGCCACTAGAAGCGAAACTTTTACTGTGCACATCCAATATGCTTTTACCTTTGGTGCTACCAATCACCAAATTGATTATAGTATGATTGCATTACTTGAATAGTAAAACAGTGCAAGATTGGTTCAGCAATTGTTTAACCAATTTTGAAAATTCCAATTTGAAAAGTTGATACTTATTATTATTCACTTAATGATTTGTTTGTTGGTACAGGTTCAGGTATAGCAACCAAATGGTTTGTTTATTTATATTTGGGCAAATCAGTTTTCAAGAATTGCACAAATGTTGAAAATGCCAAATATTTGGTTTCACAGTATATTATCAGTTATCAATTAATTTTGGGGTTGCTTGGTATGTTTTCATTAAAAAAATATCAATTTGTATCATTTTTTTTGTAAAAAATGTATAAATGAAAAAATATGTACAGTTATCACCGTCCTCTTCTGTGACAGGATCGGAGGAGACAGACAGACTTCCTTTGAGTAGCAACTACTTGCTCAGATAGGTCATCGTGACTGCCTGGAGCAAGAAAAACATTTTCATCATTCGCGTTATTCACTTCCATACTGGCATAAATGAAAGAGAAAACAGGCACAGCATCAACAGCCGCTGAAGTGTTTCGAAGTGGAAACACTACTTACATGTGGAATAGGAGTTGTACTGGCAGGAATAGCACTAATGGCTACACTTACCAAATGGTTAGTATAAAAAGAAAACAAGTGTTATCCTTGCCCACTGAACCCTCTTAAAAGAAAGGCAAGAGTTTAGCGAACTCAACCATGCCTTAACAGAATCTGTAAAGTAAGATAATAAATCTCTAACTAAGGCTACAGAATCTGCCGGACTAGGATCAGATGCCTGATTTTGGCCTCCAGTTGCAGTTAATGGAGTAGTCCCATCAGGAAACAGCTAGGGAAAACAAATCAAAGAGGGATTACCAAAGCCTTGAGGAAATAAAGGCATCTGAGATCTGGTCCAAAACTGAGACTGGAGCACAAGAAATGGGACGAGTAACACCTATAACCAAACCAGTAATTGGGTTGAAGGAACCTGCAGAGTTCAAAGGCCTGGGGGATTCAGTAGAAGTTACAATAGACACAGTAGGAATAGCCCGATCAGTGTTCGCCTAAGAACCTTAGTCCTGAATGGGAACTGCTTTGCAGGAGTTCCAGAGGAAGCAAACTAGTGATAGCTGGAGCAGTGTCACTCCTGGGTTGGGAACCGACCTGTACCAAAAGATATTGCAGACCCAGTGATAGAAATGAAAGGGTGTCCTGTTAAAATCCATCACTTACCATTTTCAAGTTTTCTTTCCATCTCGCAAAATTTCAACACAATTTAATGCTAAAAATAGCATAAACATAAACATAAACACAATTAAAAGCACCTCAACACAAATAAATTGTGTATAATACTATACAAAAGTATCTATGCAAGCTAAATTATACACAAAAGATGGTAAAAAACAAATTTGATTTCATCTGTATCTTTGGCACTTGTTCTAGATGCAACCAAGAAAAAGGGAGGATTTGGGGTTCAGGTTACCTGATTTGTGTTTATTTTTTCATTTAATACTTCTGATTGGTTGGCTGGATGCTGTCGGATATTCTGAGAATTTATGATGGAAAGCCTTTTATTGCCATAAGACTGTGTAACTAGCAGGCAGCCATTTTGGATGTGGTAAGAAATTAAAAATCACAAACTTTGAAGGGGACTACCAAAGGATAATATTGACCAAGTTTGGTTTCAATTTGATCAGTTGCTAAAGAGGAGATCTATGAATGTAGTTCACATAAAATCCTATGTTGAACTGTGTTACCCACTGTTGTAAATCTGAATGAGGCACCAACATAAAAATCACAAACTTAGAAGGGGCCACCCATAGATTATTGTGCTTCAGATTTGTACCATTTTGGCTCAGTGGTTTCAGATGAGATCTTTTGCATGCATTTGGCATAGGGTCCTTTGTTAGACTAATCTTCCCTCTAGTGGTCATCTTGGGGGAGATACCACATACAAATCAAAAACTTTGAAGGGACATGTAATGACTATCGTGACCACGTTTCGTTGGAATTGTCTCATTGGTTTCAGAGGAGAATGCTTTCTGATAGGGTTCTATGTACAAATATGTTCCCCGCTGACAGCCATTTTAGATAAGGTACCAACATAAAACTTGCAAATGTTGAAGTGAACCACCCATGAACTAAATTTTGATACCATATCTGACTCTAGTTGGCTCCGTAGTTTCAGAGGAGAATATCTTCTAATGTAGTCCTATGTTAAACTGTGTTCCCCATCTTTGATGAAGTATCCTCATAAAAATCTCAAACTTTAAAGGGGACTACCAAAGAACTATTTTTGGCCAAGTTTTGTTCCAAGTGGCATATTCTTTGAAATTCAAATTGAAATGGGCCCTGTGTTAAAGTACTCCTTGGATGTTGATATATCATATAAAAATCACTTTGAAGGGGACGACACAAGGAATGATGTTACCAAGTTTTGATTCATTTGGCTAAGTAGTTGCAGAGGAGATCAATGAATGTATTTCATTCCTAAAGGGCGTCCTTCTTGGATGAGGTACCAACATAAAAATCACAAAATTTGAAAGGGACCACCCAAGGACTTTTGTTACCAAGATTGATTCCAATCGGCTTGGTAGTTTCAGAGGTGGTTGAATGAAAAGTTATTCCGGATGGACGGACAGAAGACAGATACCAAGTGATGGCAAGAGCTCACCTTGGCTTTACCTGGTGAGGTAAAAAACAATAGAAATATAGTTTCAAGTACTTAAATATTAATATATCAAGACCCAATTACTCAGTAGTTTTAAAGAAGGTTTATTTACTGTCTTTTTTATTCAAATTTTACACATTTCATTTAATTTTGAAATTAAGATATATTCGGCACTTCTTTACGTTTGTCTAGCATGTTTGCGTACATACAATACAACAAGGGCTCTTTGAGAAATTTTTTAAAGATCTTGTCTTAAAGTACTATTAACTAGTAAAACTTGCCTAGAAATGTCATTGAAAGGCCAACTTTTAAACTAATTGTTTATAAATTTGGATTAAATTAAAAAAAAACATCTTGTTACTCTCCACAAATGTTGATAGTTTTGTGCTGACATTTTCAGCTCAACCACTGTCCGTCGTCTGTCACATTTTGACATCCTTATCCTGAAACCACTGAAGAAAATTCAGCCAAACTTTACAGGAATTATATATTTAAAATCCTTTAAAGACTGCTCATTTTGTTTTGAATCAGACAAAAATCATGGCTGTCAGCTCTGGAGATAGTTTAACATTGGACCATATCATCGGAAAATCACATTTTCATCTTCTTTTCTTTAACCATTGCATATCACACCAAACTTTACAGGAAGGACGTATGGAAGGTCATTTTATTAAAATTGTTAATTTTGTTCTTATCCAATTATTGTCCATTGTGTATGACCTTACAGGTCTACTAATTCCTATTGTGTAACCAATTAAGCAATTTGAGTAAGCTGTACCTGTTATTTTTTTTTACCTACAGGTATTGCTAGACTACAACATATATATTAAAAAGTTTTTGGTGGATTGCTTTTGTTAGCTAATAAACACAATCAGGATCCTTTTATAAATCTGTTATGGCCTTGGGAGGTTTTACCTTAATAAAGTATTACCTTTTAAAAGATAAATCTATTTAATTGATGAAAGAAAAAAAATACAATTAATTCAATTTTACTTTATTATAACCCCCGCAAACGAAGTTTGGGAGGATATAGGAATCACCATGTCTGTCCGTCTGTCTGTCCTTCCGTCCCCTGTCGTGTCCGGAGCAGAACGTTTGTACCGTAGCACCTAGGATTATCAAACTTGGTGTGTGGATGCATCATTGGGAGGCGACGTGTCGCGTACCAAATTTAGGTCACTGTGACCTTGACTTTGGCCTTTTACCTTTATGACAGTAAAACAATGTGCAGTTCGTGTCAGGAGCAGAACTTTTGTACTGTAGCACCTATGATTATCAAACTTGGTGTGTGGATGCACCATGGGAAGGCAATGTGTAGCATACCAAATATATGTCACTGTGACCTTGGCTTTGACCTTTGACCTTTATGATAGTAAAACCATGTACATTTCGTGTCCGAAGCAGAACTTTTGTACTGTAGCACCTATGGTTATCAAACTTGGTTTGTGAATGCATCATGGGAAGGCAATGTGTCGCATACAAAATTTAGGTCACTGTGACCTTGACTTTGATCTTTGACCCCTATGATAGTAAAAGCATGTGCATTTCGTGTCCGAAGCAGGACTTTTGTACTGTAGCACCTAGGATTATCAAGCATCATGGGAAGGCAATGTGTCGCGTCTAAATTTAGGTCACTGTTACCTTGACTTTGACCTTTGACCTTTATGATAGTAAAACAATGTGCAGTTCGTGTCCGGAGCAGAACTTTTGTACTGTAGCACCTAGGATTATCAAACTTGATGTGTTAATGCATCATGGGAAGGCAATGTATCGCGTACCAAATTTATGTCACCGTGACCTTGACTTTGACTTGTGATAGTTAAGGGAAGTCCATTTCGTGTCCGAAGCAGAACTTTTGTACTGAAGCACCTAGGATTATCAAACTTGGAATGTTGATGCATCACTGGAAGGCGTTGTGTCGCATTTCAAATTTATGTCACTGTTACCTTGACTTTTACCTTTATGATAGTAAAACAATGTGCATTTCGTGTCCGGAACAGAACTTTTGTACCGTAGCACCTAGGGTTATCAAACTTGGTGTGTGGATGCATCATGGGAAAACAATGCGTCGCGTACCAAATTTAGGTCACTGTGACCTTGACTTTGACCTTTGACTTTTATGATAATAAAACCATGTACATTTCGTGTCTGTAGCGGCTACCTAGAACTTTGGTACCGTAGCACCTAGGATTCTCAAACTTGGTGTATGGATGCATCATGGTGAAGTAAATCCAGGTTCTATCAACTATCCGAGCGGTCAATTATTTAAGTCCAGTATACAAAAGTCACATTTATTCCAGTAGACACAACATGAATGTATTACACAATGATCTTCACATGCATAACATACAAACATACAGCATCCTCAAGCACAAAGACATCAACAACAACAACAACATCATGACGTCACAAACAACAGGCAAAATACGGGAAAATAACGTCACATAAAACAGAGGCAAAATTCACAAGTAAAACAGTCAAAGCAAGTTCACAACACTGCTCCCTCTTTTAAAATATTTCGTCCCGAAATATGAAATCAGACACAACATCTTAATTCATATATGCAAGTCCGTTTACTATTCTGGTCTTGTAATT
>MJUU01017979.1:128161-147047 GCA_002080025.1 Modiolus philippinarum
CAAGTCCGTTTACTATTCTGGTCTTGTAATTCTTAGACTTGTCCCAATTGATCGAGCATGTGTTTTGTATTATTTGATGAACACACAGTACAATCCAGTTTAGAATTACTCAAGGCACAAGGTAAACAGTTTTCATCGTACTTTCTTAACAAATCTCTTCCTTGAATCCTATTGACAAATGAATCATGTGTTGCTCTCATCTTATGCTCTGCATCAGAATCACAAGTTTGACAAACTGGAAACAATTTGTTATGCAAACAACCACTTTTTACTTCATGTTTTACAGTCCTTATATTAGTGTCATATTTATTAACACAATTTTCACTAGGTTTAGTTTCACTAGCTTGAATGTCAGTTTTGTTCTTCTCATTGGTAACATCATGACGTCACAAACAACAGGCAAAATACGGGAAAATAACGTCACATAAAACAGAGGCAAAATTCACAAGTAAAACAGTCAAAGCAAGTTCACAACAATGGGAAGGCGATGTGTCGTGTACCAAAGTTAGGTCACTGTGACCTTGACTTTGACCCTTATGATAGTTAAGGGAAGTGCATTTCGTGTCCGAAGCAGAACTTTTGTACTGTAGCACCTAGGATTATCAAACTTGGTGTGTGGATGCATCTGTCGTGTACCAAATTTAGGTCACTGTGACTTTGCCTTTGACCTTTGACCTTCATGATAGTAATACCTTGTGCATTTTGTGTCCGGAGCGGATTTCTTGTACAGTAGCACCTAGGCCGTTGGTGTGTGGATGCATCATGGGAAGGCGATGTGTCGCGTACCAAATTTAGGTCACTGTGACCTTGACTTTGACCTTTGACTTTTATGGTAGTAAAACCATGTACATTTCGTGTCTGTAGCAGAACTTTTGTACTGTAGCACCTAGGATTATCAAACTTAGTGTGTGGATGCATCGTGGGAAGGCAGTGTGTCGCGTACCAAATTTAGGTCACCGTGACCTTGACTTTGACCTTTATGATAGTAAAAGCATGTGTATTTCGTGTCCGGAGCAGCTAGCTAGAACTTTTGTACCGTTTGTAGCACTTAGGATTATAAAACTTGGTGTGTGGATGCATCATGGGAAGGCGATGTGTCGTGTACCAAAATTAGGTCACTGTGACCTTGACTTTGACATTTGACCTTTATGCTTGTAAATCCTGTTCATTTCGGTCCAGAGCTTGGTTAAATCATCTTTGTATCTACCGAATTATATATTATTTAATGATTACCCTTATTATGAAGTAGCAGATATAAACTGATTGGAATAAAACCTGCAACTTCAGTCCTGACAGGCTTTATTATGCCCCGCCACGAAGTGGAAGGGGCATATAGATTTACCCTTGTCCGTACGTCCCGATATTAAGTTTTGTGTTTAGGTCCATATATTGGCAACCTCTTGTGGTATTTTGATAATAATACACCAGTACATGCACCTTGATTAGTACTAACAGATTCGCCAACAATTAGGGATCCATGACCTACATTTTACGCTTGAGTGACTTTGGTTTAATTTTGCGTTAAAGTCCATTTCTGAACAACTACGCATTATAACAATATGATGTTTCATCAAATTAATTGCCTTCATGAGTACTGCCCGAAACATTGACAGTTAGGTGGCTTTGACCTATATTTTACGCTTGAGTGACTTTGGTTAAATTTTGCGTTAAAGTCCATTTCTCAACAACTACGCATTACAACAATATCATGTTTCATCAAATTAATTACCTTGATGAGTACTACCCAAAACATTGACAGTTAGGTGGTTTTGACCTATATATTACGCTTGAGTGACTTTGGTTTGATTTTGTGTAAAAGTCCATTTCTCAACAACTACGCATTATAACAATATGATGTTTCACCAAATTAATGGCCTTGATGATAACTACCCAAAACATTGACAGTTAGGTGGCTTTGAACTATATTTTCCGCTTGAGTGACTTTGGTTAAATTTTGCGTTTAAGTCCATTTCTCAACAACTACGCATTATAACAATATGATGTGTCATCAAATTAATTGCCTTGATGAGTACTACCCAAAACATTGACAGTTAAGTGGCTTTGACCTATATTTTACGCTTGAGTGACTTTTGTTAAATTTGCTTTAAAGTTCATTTCTCAACAACTACACATTATACTAGAATGATGTTTCATTAAATTGATGGCCTTGATGAATACTACCCAACTCATTGATAATTAGGTTGCTTTGACCTTTATTTTATGCTTGAGTGACTTTTGTTAAATTTTGCATTTAAGTCCGTTTCTCATCGACTTAATATGCTATCCCAATGTTGTTGCATCAAAATAAATCAACTTGATGAGTACTATCCAAATCAAGGCTGATTTGACCTACTTTTTTTGCTTTAGTGACTTTTTGTTTATTTTCTGCTTGAATGACTTTGTTAAATTTTTGCATTAGGCCCATTTCAAACAGCTAGATGTTTAATAATTGGTGAATACTACATAATTCATTGATAATTTTATAACTTGACCAATATTTAATGGTTAAAAGCATTTAGAATGGTATTTTTTTTACTTTCCATTATTCAACAAAAGTCAAAAGGTAATTCCTCGTGATTCAGCGATTTATTGTCTCATTTATAATTTGTTTGCAATTAGTATTTAATAATAACTAAATGTCATATTTTCCTTTGCTGTTACATGTGTGCCTCTGTCTCAATATATAACATTCTTTTTGCCAATAAAGCATTATAAAAAAAAATATTTAATGGTTAAAAGCCTTTAGAATGGTATTTTTTTTACTTTCCATTATTCAACAAAAGTTTATAGAACAATCGTCTGTAAAGGTAATTCCTCATGATTCAGCGACGGGGAACTAATTTTTATGCCCGATTGACTTGGGCTATCTATTATAAAAAATTTGTCGGCGGGGCATCCGTGTCTTATAGACACATTCTCTAGTTTCTGTTAGATTACTCTCCAATGAAGGTCAAATTTCAAAATGACATGCCTTGGTACTCAAATGCAGTTGCGGGGGGGGGGGGTATTAGTTTGGCTTGCCGACAGCTCTAGTTTATATTGCAATACTTATTTTTGAATTCTGCTATTTAAATAATTTAATAAAGTACATTCTTCTTTTCATAAAATGCAAACTATACATAGTCCCTATTTTCATCGACAAATCAAGGTATAACCTCACCAGGCAATAACAGATTGATATACAATAGTATTGTTGGACAATTCAAAAGGATCCTGTGTTGATTAGCTAACAAAAGCAATCCACCAAAGACTTTTTCCCATATATGTTATAGTCCAGCAATACCGATATATATATAAAAAAAATAACAGGTACAGCTAACTCAAATTGCTAAATTGGTTACAAAATAGGAATTAGTAGACCGGTAAGGTCATGCACAATGGACTATAAACGCATGGCCGCCAATTCAGTACGTAGTTGATTGGAATTTGGACCTTAAGGAAAAAAAATAATTAATTTCAACACCATTAGAGCAAATTTGAAGGTCGTTTATAAAATATTACTCATTTATTGTGGATCTAAGAAAATCATGGCTGCAAATGGAAAACAAATCTTTACATTAGACCCCATTGGAAAACAATTTTTGGTCATCATCATATGCATAGCTAGACATGTTTGAGACATTTTGTAAGGTGAGCTATACAGGCTCAGTCTCTGATCCTTTGGTTAGCTCACCTGGCTAATGCCACGGTGAGATTTTGCCATCATTTTGCGTCCGTCCGTGGTCAACTTTTCATTCAAAGATCTCCTCTGAAACTATTAGGCCAATTGGATCTAAACTTGGGCACAATAGGCTTGGGTGGTCCCTATCAAAAAAGTGTTTTTTTTTTCAGATCCATGGGATATCCAAGATGTCCGCCATCGGAAAACATATTTTTAACATTGGGCCCTATAGGAAAACACGTTCAAAGATCTCTGAAACTACTGAGCCAATTGGAACCAAATATGGCCATAATAGGCCTTGGGTAGCAAAGAAGATGTTTTTCAAGTCCGCACTATATCCAAAATGGCCACCAGAGGAATCATAATTTTAACATTGGATCCTATGGGATGACATGTTCTCTTCTTCTCTGAAACTATTGTGCCAATTGGAAGAAAACTTGGCCACACTAATCCTTGGATGGTCCCCTGCAAAAAAGGCGTTTTTCAGGGTTTTCAGGTTTGCGCTATATCCAACATGGCTGACATAGTTTTAACAATGGAACATACGGGAAAACATATTCAAAGATCTCCTCTGAAACTACTGAGCTGATTGGAAGTAAACTTGGCAACAATAGTCATTGGGTGATCCCCTGCAAAAAAGGTTTTTTTCAGGTCTGTACTATATCCAACATCGTGGCCAGAGTTACACTGGACCCTATGGAAAAATCATTTGCAGATCTTTTCCTCTGAAACTTCTCAGCCAATGAAGCCAAACTTGGTCAGAAAGTTTTTATGTGGCCCCTGCAAAGAAAAATGTTTTTTTTCCAGGTTCACTTTTTATTCAAGATGGCTGTCAGCAAGGAACAATGTTTAACATTGGACCCAATGGGAAACACTAACTGAGGTCTTCTGCCCTTAAACTACTTGGGCATATTAGAACTATAGTTTAACTATGGGCTCTAAAACATAAAATGTCTATGTAAGGCAAGGACCAGGTGAGCGATACAGGCTCTTGAGAGCCTCGTTTGTATGTTGTGCACACTTTCCTGCAAACATCAGTATAACACCAAATACAACCAAGACCAATTACCATCACTAATGTTCAACTGAAAAAAGTTTTTTTTGTTTTATGTTTTCTCAAACTAACAGTGTTATGTATAAATTTGCCTACTCATACAAGTATTCACTTACTTTAATACCAAAACATTCTTCAAATGCGAGATATAATTGAGTATATATCAAGTTCAACGCTTAAAAAAAGGAAAAAGAAAAAAAAGAGAATGTGTCTATAAGACATGGATGCCCCGCAAGTAAATTTAACAGATTAACCCATTTTAATCATTCACGAAATTAGTTCCCTGCCACTGAATTGTGGTGAAATTCATATTTAACCAAAATCATTCAACCATAAAATGTAGGTAATGGACCCAATTGTTGGTGAAATGGAAGGATCTTCTTTACATGAATGTTACAGTGAAATATACTAAGTATTATGATACTGTGAAATATAATGATGCTACAATATATAGTAGCTGAAAAATAGACTTAAAATCAGAACTTAACCAAAGTCACTGAAGCATAAAATGTAGGTCAAAGCCACTAAATTGTCAATGGTTTGGGTAGTACTCATCAGGGCAAATAATTTGACGAAACATTATTGTCTTATTATGTGTAGTTGTTGAGATATGGACTTTAACGCAAAGTTTAACCAAAGTCACTGAAGTGTAAAATGTAGGTAAAGACACCTAATTGTCAATGATTTGGGTAGTTCTCATCGAGGCAATTAATTTGATGAAACATCATTGTCCTATAATGTGTAGTTGTTGAGAAATAAGGACTTTATCACAAAACTTAACCAGAGTCACTCAGTCATGAAATGTAGATCACAGAGTCAAACAACCTAGTGAACTCTGTAGTACTGTCAAATATCTACCTTCTGGCCTACTACTTGTTGTTCTACCTCTTACAGTTTCTGAGAAACGGACTTAAACGCAGAACTTAACCGGACGTACGGACATATGGACGGATGGATGGGCGGAAAGACGGACAAGGATAACACTATATGCCTCTTCCACATTTGTGGGCGGTGCATAAAAACAAAACAAAACTAATTGTACAAAGTTAAACAAAGCATAAAATGAAAACAATCCACATCACTTCAGCAAAGGTGAAAACTATACCTGAGTTTCAAATAAACACATACTTTTTATCTTTATAAAAAAATATGTAAAAGCAATGACAAAAATGAAGAGTAGCTGCCCATGGATCAGTGCGTTCAAAACTGTGCAACGTCTCTGGACACAAACTGTGCACAATGATGATATAATACGATGAAATAAAGGATCAAGTTCTATAATGCATAAATTTGACATTTTTCAATCAAAACTTGCCTAAAGGGGAGGTGCACATCCTCAATGTATTCAAACAACAATGCAAACTTTCAGAGGCATTTAGTGAGAGATGTGTTGCAGATTACACAAACCATTTACTGTAGTGTTAAAATATGTTGAAAAAAATGACTAAGTTCAACAATGCATAAATTCGCCATTTTTTATTCAAATTTGCCCAAAATGGAATGTGCACATTTTAAATGTGTCCAGAACAACTGTGCAAAGTTTCAAAAGCACCAGGTATAAGGTGTCAAAGTTTCAAATTACACAAACCCAGTACCACACTAGTCATTCGGCTAATCGGGTGAAATGTCCGTTGATTTTGTTTGATATGTGGTTACATCGGCGAAGGGTCCGTTGATTGGAGTAGGCTACGGGTCAGTTGAGAGTAAATTTCAATTTATGCCTTGAAATGTTTTGATTAATTCTCTTTTAAGTCTACAAACAATCGTTATCTCATAAAATGCGTTTGTCTACCAGTGCGACTATCATTACGCTAGCGTACACTGTCACTGTTTTTAACATACATGTCAAAACATTGTCAGAAAACTAAAAGGCGATGATGTACCCTAGTACAATTTTGACAACAAATTCTACAAATATTAATCAGAAAAAGATATTTGTTTGGAAAAAAGTTTGTTTTTGTACTAGACATAAGATCTAATGTAGAATAGAATAAAATACTATTAAACTGAAAAACAACGGATAATAGCCCTTATGCTTCGACTCTGCTTCGGCAAACGACATTACAACTTTTAGAATTACTCTCAACTGATCTAGTTAACGGACTGAGTTTCCAGGGCCTTTTGATTAACTGACTGAGTTTTCGATGATAATTCTTGATTATCTTCATAAATATAAATCAGTGCTTTATGTTGTTAAGGCAGTGTGTGCTACTTATTCATATGTTTCATAGGATAATAATAAATGTGTGTTTCCTGTGGCATTTTTCTCATAAAACACTGAAAACTGAAGTTTGTTTACATCTGTAAATGTCAAAATATAGTGGTGAGTAACATGCCTTTCTGAAATACGTGTAAATGGTGCAATGTCCACAAAAAATGTTATCACAACACTATTTACACATTATTTTTACATTGGTAGACACATTCATTAGTTTCCTATAAATTGCATGCGTTATGAAAAAGCAAAATTTTGATTGACATTTATGTTGATATTACGATAAATTCTGATTAACTGACTGTAACCTACTCCAATCAACGGACCCATCACCGTTGTAACCACATATAAATAGACAATAACAGAACATTGACTTGACATAAACGCAATATAAGGATGAGGCTTAGAAACGCGGGAAAATGCGAGCCTCTGGCGAGCATTTTCACCGTTTCGAGCCGAATCCTTATATTCCTTTT
The DNA here is from genome assembly GCA_002080025.1 of Modiolus philippinarum. Lineage (NCBI taxonomy): Eukaryota > Metazoa > Mollusca > Bivalvia > Mytilida > Modiolidae > Modiolus > Modiolus philippinarum. The sequence goes on from MJUU01017979.1 coordinate 135,568, forward strand.
ATGTCAAGTCAATGTACTATTATTGTGTTTATACTGCAACGATAACGAACAAAATTTTAGGTAAAAAAATCAGTGAAAATTACACTTTAAAAAGTGAAGCGGACGTCTTTAGGTTGTGATGAATGTATGCTTTCTTACAACGTCATGGAACAGTTACTACGGAAACACACTGTTGACGTCATGCATTGAAAAGGTGTTATATAGTTAGTGACTGTATATCACTTATGTTTATACAGTCAATGTAGTTTACTTACGCAAATAGAGAGGTTGCAGTATAAAAAGTTTTATCATATCACTTAAATAAATTTGACCAAACGTGACAGGAAAGATGTATTGAAACTCCTTTACAAAAAGTACTCATATACATCATTCTGATCCGTTTAAAATGTGGACACCAGTGCATAGCATAGTTCAACATTTGACCCGGTTGTAAAACAAATAAGGTGAGATTTTGTCATCACTTTCCGTCTGTCGTCCGTCCAATTTTTACATTCAAAGATCTTCGTCTCTGAGTTTTTGGGACAATTGAAACCAAACTTGACCACAATAGTCTTAAGATGGTCCATTGCAAAATCTTGTTAGCTCACCTGGCTATAGCCAGGGTGAGCTTTTGCCATCACTTTTCGTCCGTCGTCCGTCCGGCGTAAACTTTTCATTCAAAGATCTTCTTCTCTGAAACTACTGGGCCAATTGAAACCAAACTTGGCCACAATAGTCCTTAGATGGTTCCCTGCAAAAAAGTTGTTTTTCAGATCCGCGCTGTATCCAAGATGGCCGCCAACGGGGATCATAGTTTTAACACAGGACTCTATCGGAAGCACATTCAAAGATCTTCTCCTCTGAAACCACTGGGCCAATTGAAACCAAACTTGGCCACAATAGTCCTTAGATGGTCCCCTGCAAAAAAGTTGTTTTTTAGATCCGCGCTATATCCAAGATGGCCACCAGTGGGAATCATAGTTTTAACATTGGACCCTATGGGAAAAGACATTCAAAGATCTTCTCCTTTGAAACTACTGGGCCAATTGAAACCAAACTTGGCCACAATAGTCCTTAGATGGACTCCTGCAAAAAAGTTGTATTTCATATCCGCGCTGTATCCAAGATGGCCGCCAGCTGGGATCATAGTTTTAACATTGGAACCTATGGAAAAACACTTTCAAAGATCTCCTCCTCTGAAACTACTCAGCCAATTGAAACCAAACTTGGCCACAGTAGTCCTTAGATGGTCTCCTGCAAAAAAGTTGTTTTTCAGATCCGCACTATATCCAAGATGGCCGCCAGCGAGGATTATAGTTATAACATTGGACCCTATGGGAAAAGACATTCAAAGATCTTCTCCTCTGAAACTACTGTGGCCAATTGGATCCAAACTTGGCCAAAAAAACTGCACCCCATCCAAAATAGCTGCTAGACTGGAACATAGTTTAACTTATGATAATATAGCATCAATGTCTATTAACAAATTTGAAAATAATGCCCTTAAACATTGGGACTATTTTTACTGCATATGTCAGCCGTGGCCCAGGTGAGCGATACAGGCTCTTGAGAGCCTCTTGTTTTTTTTATGTCCTCGCTATATCCAAGATGGCCACATTTTAACATTGGATCCTATGCAAGAACACATTTAAAGATCTCTCTGATCTTTCTCTGAAATTGCTGAGCCAATGGGAACCAAATTTTCAAAATAGTCCTTGGGTGTTCCCCGAAAAAGGCGTTTTTAACGTCCGCGCTATATCCAGACTGACCGCCATCGTGGGAAATACTAGTAGTTTTAACATTGGACCTTATGGGTAAACACATTCCAAGATCTCCTCCTCTGAAACTGCTAAGCCAATTGGAATCAAACTTGGCCACAATAGTCATTAGTTGGTCCCATGCAAAAAGGGTGTTTTTACATGTACATTTGTATGTCCGCACTATATCCATGATAGATGCCAGACTGTCTGTGTTAGCCAGCTAGGCTCCAGGTGAGCGATACAAACTCTTGAGAGCCTCTTGTTTTCATCAATCAGCTCTTAAAGTATAATATCAATTTTGACCAAACTGTACTGGAATAATATATGAAAGGGACCGAGTATGTTTATTTATTTTGGATACGACAAAAATGCATGATGGCCGCCAGATTAACACGGAAAATCATTTGTAAAGTATATCTCAGTACTAATAAACTAAAAAGCCACCAGAAGTATTGTTCCATAATAACAAGTATATGTCTTGCATAATTGAGTAATGTTGATAACTGTCCTTTTCATTTATTGAGAGCTTATCTTGTGCTGTATTTCCAATATTATTCAGTTGTTTAGATACTGTTTTAAGTGTACTGTGATTCTGACCTGTGATTGTAGATTTCGGTCATTGTTAATTTTTCGGTTGTTTTTTTTTCTTTATTTAGGTGTTTCGACCCCTATTTTTAATAAGCGATGGGTCTCATCAGTGGTCAACCGCTTTTGTTATTGCAAATTGACTATATTTAATTCACAATACTTTATGTTGGACCATACACCCATTTATTGCACCATTTTACCATTTCTATTTTATGTTGTTCTCATGAACTTTTTAACTGTAGAGAATAGGAGACTGACTCTAATTTTTTCGTAATTCTTGTAAATTCTTGCTCCTACTGTAAGCAACTATCGGTGGAGATTTAAATATATCTTTGCATTTGTTGGAGTAGGTGCCAATGTTGCAACATTCTTGATTGTCGGATTGTATTTTGTTACAAACACTACGCTTTACTTTTTCTGTGAGTTTTTGTCCTCTAGTAAATTTTGTCTGTCTAATGTTATTGTTTCTCTGATTATTTTGTCTATATCAGTTTCTTTGTATCCCCGGGCGGGAAAATATTTTACAAACACTCTTAAAGAACCGGCTTTTTCCCGGTTTCACGGGCTCAATTTTCAATGGTTCCCGCTTCACGCTCGAAATCCTTTCCTGTTTTCACGTGCACTTTTTTGCCAAGATTCCGTTTCCCGTTTACTTAAAAAGGCCAATCCCGCTTCCCGCTTAAACCCCATCGAGACCCACTACAAAGAAAGGGGAAGTTGACTATTGGAAAATTGAAGCAATCGTTGTGATACATCCTAGTTTTAAGTCTACATTTGTTGTCAATTTCCAGATGATGGTCAAGGAAGAAGTCCGATGTGGAAGTGTTGTGATATCTTTAATATTGAGCTCTTTTGGTCAGACAAGTTCAGAGAAATAACTAAAGCTATTGTTGTTCCGGTGACAAAGTATTATCTATATAACGGAGGCAAAAATATAATGATTTGGCTTATTTTTTGCCTTTAGTTTGAAAAACCTCTGCAAGTTGTTCAGCCGTTGTACAGTGGAGAAACAGCTGAAAGAGATGCACAGTTTATCGGCCCATCGGAATTCCTTTTGTCTGGTCTGTTTAAAAACAAGCATTGTGGATTACAAACTCTAACATTTAATTACTTCTTCCTCTGTATCTGTATCAGCAAAGATTTCAGTTGTTCATGAGAAAAGGTAGTAAATAAGTGCTGAGATATCAAAAGTTTAAAAGCTCTTTCAGTATGAAAATGATCTAGAGTTCAAGTTTCAAGTACAGCTTTAGTTTTTCAACATTCACGTTTCTTTAGTACCGCTTCTTTGAAGGCAAGTGTCAAAATTTATTTGAATTCGCTCTTTTACAGCTGTCAAGATGGAGGTTAACAGCTTAGAAATAGGTTTTGTAACATTTTGCAGGTCTAGTGTTGAACCATTGTTTGTATCGGCATTAGTTTAATTTTTGTATCTAGTACAAAGAGTGGAGATTATTGTCTTCATCCTTGGCCGAAATCACAAAGAAAAGGGATTGCCCTAAGAGTTACAAATTTCAAGTTCTTTCGCTGTAATTAAGTTACAGATAAAAATGATGTTATTAAGGGGTCTTATATTGTCTTATATGCAGGAACAACGGGATATTCGTCATGAATGGTGGACAAATATCTGGCAACATCAGCATTTTTGAAAATTGATGTTGATTTAGTTCTCATTGACCCTGGTAGCTGATTGATTCATTTTGGGATCATAGAGCCCACAACCTAAATCCAATCAAAACGAGTCTTCATCTTATCCACGTTCAATCTATTTTCCGGCATAGTCCTTCGCAGCATATATACTTGATGTTTAAAATTTTGTTCCCAGTTGATGTGTTGTGGTGCACGGAATTTAGGGCATTCCTATGATAGAAGAACTTTTTCATGAAACAGGTGAGAAAATAAAATTTTTGATGCATTGGTGTTTCAAAATGTAAAAATGTGGGAAATGGGAAAAGCCCCAAAAAGGTGGGATTTGGGAAAAAGGGGCCAAAAAATGTGGGAATTGGGAAAAAAAGTCGAGAAAATCTGGGAATTGGGAAGAGAGATCCCCCGTTTCACCCCCCTCTTATATTGGTATACCCGCGTCTAGTTTAAAATACCCCCTCTACCCAGTTAGGCGAGATTCATGGGCATATAGTTATGTGATAATTTACTTAATAACACGCGTAGTGAATTTTTTGGACGCAATCTGTAGGTATTTCAATCTGTAAATATTTCAAAATCAGCTATTGTAAAATTAGCGTATTTGTTATTGGGAACATGTGTATGTGATAGCGAAAGTATTTTATACAAGTAAAGATCAAAGGATATTCACACAAATTACCGATAAATTTTATTTTAAGCCAAGTCGTATTCTCCCTAAACCCGTAGGAAAATTTCGGGTGCTACCTAGAAGCTATACCTACGTCGAAAATATCAAAATATCAATTTGAACCAAATTTGCTAATGTCGGCTGGACCTTGCTATTGGCTTAGCAGCAGTGGTCACTTTATTGCAGAAAGATACGTACAATATCGTTCATTGGAGCTATAGCAAGTGACCCCATGACCCCAGGACCCGTATAAAAATGTTTGTGTCAAATACGGAGGGAACTATAAGTTATTACAATGAGTGGCTGTGCGGTAATTCGGACCACCTTAGCTAATAAGGACTGGACTTTATTTATTGGATGCTTCTAAGCATCGCCTTTGCATGACAGGTATATTTAAACGGAGCTTAAGTGAACGATCCATAGACCCGTACGAAAATTTTGGACGCTGGTTCATAGAGGGTAAGAAATGTGGCGAGAGCGGCCTGAAAATTTTGCTCATTTTTGTAGCGAGATCTTCTTGTACCACAACTCTGAGGCCGTTTGATGGGAGGATCAATTAGCTGCATCTCTAATTTCTTGTTTTTAATCAGTTTTGTTAATGCATCAATTAAGATTATTGAATAATCTTTAGGTGTAAGGCCTGTGATACCATAGCATAGTCCATTTCAATTTCTCATATTATTCTAAGGTTGGGCATTATAAATATACCTTCATGTATATTGACCCAAACTCTGTACTAAAGCAGAATATCAAAAATTATTCAAATGCATCAAAGACCCCCCCCCCCCCAATCAAAGGTACAAGGAGATCTCTCTCAAAAAATGAGCGAAATTTTCAGGCTGCTCTCGCCATATTAGCATTTATGATGAATGTTACCCTCTGTGAAACAGCGTCCGAATTTTCGTATGTGTCTAGGGATCGCTCACTTAAGCTCCATTTAAAGGTTTAACTTATACCTACCTGTCATACAAAAGGCCATGCTTAGAAGCATCCAATAAGGTCCAGCCCATATTAGCTAAGATGGTCCGAATTGCTGCACAGGCACTCATTGTAATAACTTATGGTTCCCTCCTTATTTAACCCTAATATTTTTATACAGGGGTCATTTGCTATAGCTCTAATGGAAGATATTGTACGTATCTTTCTGCAATATAGTGACTACTGTTGCTAAGCCAATAGCAAGGTCCAGTCGACATTAGCAAATTTGGTCCAAATTGATATTTTGATATTTTCGATGTATGTAGCTTCTATGAAACAACATCCGAAATTTTCCTACGGGTTTAGGAACGAACGAGGGGGGGGGGGGGGGGGCAAGGGGGATCCCATAACAGCCGTATAGCAAATTGTTTTTTTCCAATAACAGCTAACAGATAAAACAAATAAGTGATAACAGCTAACAGTGTATATCAAGTCAATAACAGCTAACATACATTCACTTGTAATAAACCAGAGACATTTAGTAACATGTGTTTAATCGTCTCTGGATACATACTGTTTATTGTATATGACTGTTTTTTTTTTATATAAATGTAATAATGTAACACTTGTAATGACTTTGCCCTGCATGGGCCCTTGATTGGAATAATTATTATTATAAATGTAAAACTTGGATAACAGTCATCTTATTCGATAAAACTTTCTTGTGGAGAAGTTATACATTCATAGGCCATCATTGTTCATCATAAACATGTTCCTTGACTTCATTATCAACAAGTGTGGATCGTATTGCAAGGCAATACCAAGTCCCCTACTGGTAGGAGAAGGCATTATTACACTAGCAAAAATGGTAAAATATGTTTTCTAAGTCCAAGGCCCATAACTCTGTCAAAATGCAGTGGACCGGAACCAAACTTTGACTTGATCTGTAACTTATAAAGGTAGACATACATACAAAATATCAGATCAATACCTGTAACGCTTTAGAAAATAAATGCGAAAAACTGATATTTTACTAAAATTTTCAAAGTCCAAGGCCCAAAACTCTGTCAAAAATCATTGCACCGGAACCAAACTTTATCTTGGTCTGTAACTCATTAAAGTAGACTCACATACAAAATATTAAATCAATACTTTAGATAAAAATGTGGGAAACTGACATTTCACTAAAATTTTCAAAGTCCAAGGCCCATAACTCTGAAAAAATCAGTGGACAGGAACCAAACTTACACTTGGTCTGTAACTCACTACGGTAGACTCACATACAAAATATCAGATCAATATCTCCAAGGGTTTAGAAAAAAAATGCGTAAAACAGATGCGGGACTTACAGACGGACAGATGGACGGACGGACACAGCGCAAACAGCTATCACCGGTACGTGACTAAAAAGTACTTTATTTGTTACTCATTATTACTGTACAAAGCGAAAAATACAGTAGCCCTAAAAAATTTTTTCAATATTTTGGATTAGGCTAGTTAAATTTTTCAGACACTTTTACAGTTCTGACCACTCTAGTAGTAACAGCTCGCATGAAGTCTAATTCTTTTCGTGAATAAAATTATTGAGTCCTATCTTAGAACAGTCGATAAAACTTTGAAAAGTCGGAATTCTTACTTAGAAGTGAAAGAAAATTTTTTTGGGTATTTCTTTGTAGTAACACCAAACTGAACTGTTCAATAACAGCTAACAGAGAATCAATTTAACACAATAACAATTAATACCTTTGCCCCTGTCAGTAACGACTTGGCTTAAATGAAATTTATCGGTAATTTGTATGAATATCCTTTGATCTCTATTTGTATAAATTACTGTCGCTATCACACACACATGTGCCCAATAAAAAAAATACGCTAATTTTACAAAAGCTGATTTTGAAATATTTACAGATTGAAATACCTACAGATTGCGTCCAAAAAATTCACTACGCGTGTTATTAAGTAAATTATCAAATAGCAAAATGCCCATGAATGTCGCCTAACTGGGTAGAGGGGTATTTTACACTGGACGCGGGTATACCAATATAATACAAATTTATTGGGTAAACTTTCCAGCATTTGACATGAAACTGGAGTAGGATGTCACGGCTTCATACTACTAAAACATATTTATCATATTTTGCGAGTATATCTACACATTAACGGGCGGCTGGGGGGCAAGGGGGTCCCATAACAGCCTAACCGCAAAATTTTTCCAATAACAGATAACAGCTAACAGTGTATATCAAGTCAATAACAGCTAACATATAAATGTAAAACTTGGATAACAGTCATTATTCAATAAAACTTTCTTGTGAAGAAGATATACATTCATAGGCCATCATTGTTCATCATAAACATGTTCATTAACTTCATTATCAACAAGTGTGGATCTTATTCGTATTGCAAGGCAATACCAAGTCCCCTACCGGTAGGACAAGGCTTTATTACACTAGCAAAAATGGTAAAAATATGTTTTCAAAGTCCAAGGCCCACAACTCTATCAAAAATCAGTGGACCGGAATCACTGTAACTCATAAAGGTAGACTTACATACAAAATAGCAGATCAATACATGTAACGCTTTAGAAAATAAATGCGGAAAACGGATATTTTACTAAAATTTTCAAAGTCCAAGACCCATAACTCTGCCAAAAATCAGTGGACCCAAACCAAACTTTATCTTGGTCTGTAACTCATTAAGGTAGACTCACATACAAAATATCAGATCAATGCCTGCAATAACTTAGAAAAAAAATGCGGAATACTGACATTTTACTCAAATTTTCAAAGTCCAAGGCCCATAACTCTGTCAAAAATCAATGGACCATAACCAAATTTAATCTTGGTCTGTAACTTATTAAGGTAGACTCACATACAAAATATCAGATCAATGCCTGCAATAACTTAGAAAAAAATGCGGAATACTGACATTTTACTCAAATTTTCAAAGTCCAAGGCCCATAACTCTGTCAAAAATCAATGGACCAGAACCAAATTTAATCTTGGTCTGTAACTTATTAAGGTAGACTCACATACAAAATATTAGATCAATACCCGATTCTCAAAAACTCAAAAGACTTATTAGACTATCTATCTTCAACTGAACTCAACCACTTCAACAGTGTCAAAACATTTGATTTTTCTACTCTCTATACTACTCTTCCACACGATAAGCTAAAGTCAGTACTCCGGGATTTAATACATCAGTCTTTCTGTACTAAAAAGGGTGAAAGAAGATATTCATATTTAGTGATAGGTAAAGATGGGGCCTATTTTGTTAAACATCACACTGATTCACACAAAAAGTATACAGAGGAGGATGTCATTGCAATGCTGGATTCTTGATTGATAACATATTTGTGGAATTTCGAGGGCAAATATTCCAGCAGACAATAGGGATACCTATGGGGACTAATTGGCCACTTTTAGCAGATTTGTTTCTTTATTCGTATGAAGCCAGGTTCATACAAGGGCTAGTTCAGAAAAAAGAACATAAGCTAGCCAAATCCTTTAATTTCAGTTTCCGTTATATAGATGATGTTCTTTCATTGAACAATCCTCAATTTAAGGATAACCTTCATCTTATATATACCCAAATGAACTCGAAATTAAAGAGACTACTGATACACCATCATCAGCATCATACCTGAACCTATAAGTCTACATTGACAACTCTGGACGTCTGAAAACAAAACTATACGACAAGCGTGATGATTTCGACTTTCCAATAGTGAACTTCCCGTTTTTGAGCAGTAATATTCCCACTTCTCCGGCATATGGCGTGTACATTTCACAACTCATTCGCTATTGCCGTGCCTGTAGTTTGTACAGCGATTTAGTCAACAGAGCGAAATTACTGTCTCAAAAACTTATACATCAAGGGTATGTTCAGTCACTGTTGCAATTGTCACTTCATAAGTTTTACGGTCGTCACCACGATTTGACAGACCATTACAATGTTTCTGTTTCACAAATGAGAACAGATATTTTGGGGTAGATCCAGAGTTTGTTACCGGACTGACTAACACCGACTGTGACATAACCGGACTTTTAACTGGCAGTGTGACGGGTGCCACGCGTGGAGCAGATCATGCTTACCCTTCCGAAGCACCTGATGATACCCCAGTTTTCACAGGGGTTCACACTGCTAGTGCTTTAGTTTTGTGGCGTTCTTCTTCATTTTTGTTTATTTGTTTTGTCTTTGTCATACTGTCTCAATTCGTGTTGCTGTGAATTGCCGTGATATTGGATTTATTTTTTTGATGAACAGCAACACTCTAGAAAAAAACATGTGGAAAACTGAAATTTTACTTAATTTTCAAAGTCCAAGGCCCATATCTCTGTCAAAAATCAGTGGACAGGAACCAAACTTAAACTTGGTCTGTAACTCACTAAGGTAGACTCACATACAAAATATCAGATCAACATCTCCAACGGTTTAGAAAAAAGTCGTGGAAAACTGATGCAGGACGGACAGATGGACTGACGAACGGCAGGTGACTAAAGAGTACTTTATTTGTTACTCAATATCACTGTACAAGGCGAAAAATACAATAGCCCTAAACTTTTTTTGAATGTCTTTGATTATGCAAGTTGAATTTTTCAGACACATTTAGAGTTCTACCCCCTTTAGTAGTAACAGCTTGCATGAAATCTAATTCTTTCCGTAAATAAAATTATTGAGTTCTTTCTCAGAACTGACAAACTCAAATGCCACAAGAAGTATTGTCTTAGTGATGCTAATTATTTTACGAAAGGATATGGAGTAAATGAACATGAGATCATAACACATATGTTAACTCCAACTGCAATAATTTTCATGAGCTGTATGGCCATTTCGGAAATTAATTCCTCATCAGCAGCACTAGAACCCAAACAGAATGAAATGTACAGTTGAATATATATTACATTGTCTTACTGCTTTGATTTTTTTTTTGAACTTTCAAAATCAGTATGTGTGAATTTTCATTGATTAAATTTTCTTTTCTCATCATGTAGCTATCCATCTTGTATGAGTGTTTTTCAATTTCAACTCTTGTCGTAAAGATGAATTATTATTCATTCGTCTAATTTTGCCATATATAGTCTATTCTGATTTCTATATAGTTCAGTATTTGACTCAGCGTTTTTTTTAATCATATAGCTACTGTCTACAACTGTATAACTTCTTCGTCTACATTCTGGTTAATCAAGCTAATCCTGACTTGGAATTTGAGCAAAAAAAGTCCCAAAACATCGTTAAATTATATGATGTAAAAAGGGGCAACAAGTATATAAAATTCTACGAAAAACGTGGCAAGTCTTGAGGTTATAAAATGTATGTTGTGATGGGAGTTTATTTTATTTCAAATTCCCGGCACCTGAATCAGTTTTCAGGGTCTCCGGCTACAGAGCTGCCGGGCGAGTCCCCAGTTGGTGGATAGGGGAATGCCCTGTCTTTGCAAGGTCGTCAGGTCATAATACAGAAAGCCTGACCGCGAACCATTGTAGCCAAACTGTGTGAAGATATGCAACGCTCCATGCAGTATAAAGACCCCTTCTATATTGTCTAAAGAAAGCAGAGTCTCTGGGACACGTATAGAAGGCTAATTTTCCTGTCCCTACTCATTTCCCCCCTTTTCCAGTGGCATTCAAAACTCGTTGTCCTTGTTGTCCCTTCCATAATTGCACCTTTCTTCTCTTTCTTATATTTTGTTGACTTGTTCTTGTCCTGATATAGCTGAAATATTGCTCACTGGACGCTAAACTCTAACAGATCAATCAATCAATTTATTTCAAATTGAACTATAAAGAAAAAGCTGGTCAAATTAACCACAGCAAATAAAAAGTTAATTTACAAAATCGACTGAATAGTCAAATATAGATTAACAACTTATACAGTTGTAGGCAACAGCTACATCATAATGCAGTAGGCGTGGACGGGGGGGG
>MJUU01017979.1:147269-176956 GCA_002080025.1 Modiolus philippinarum
CCCCCCCCCCCCCCCCATTAACGAGGCTGATGATTAGTTACTTTACAAGTGTGTCCAATTATTCAGTTTTAGAATTTCGGAATCACATGACCTGAACCGATCTCGGTATATAGACAATCCCTGTTACACCTCTTTTGTAAGTGACATTTTTATTGGTTACATGATTCTTAAAAAGTAAGCCGATCCTTTTTTCAGTATCCATATATTTATTTGTATCGGCTTACTTTCAACAAGTAAGCCGTTAAGAAAGTATGGCGATACTTGTTGAAAGTAAGCCGTTACTTGTTGAAAGTAAGCCGTTACTTATTGAAAGTATCGCGAAACTTATTGAAAGTAAACCGATAGAAAAAAGTAAAGCGATAGAAATATCACAATTTTGACATGAACGGCCACTCATACAATTCATCCGTTTAGCTGAATGACCAGTGTGAGTACCGTAATGTTAAAATTTGATGAAAAAATGACTAAGTTGAACAATGCATAAATAAGCCATTTTTTATTCAAACTGACCAAAAGAGGAGATGCCCAACTTCAATGTGTCCAGAACAACTGTGCAAAGTTTCAGAAGTATCGGCTAAAAGGTTCCGAGTTTCAGTTTACATAAACTTAGAACCCCAAAGCGTGACGGACGGACTGACAGCGTGGAGCTGCTCCTAGACCTCGGATCACCGGTGGTGGTGCAGGTAAAAACATACATGGAGTACTATATATCATCTTTGGACGGCCTTTCTAGAAACAGTATTCAATATAAGATATGTGTATGTACCTAAATAGCTAAACAGGGAACCAAATATAAACATACCTAATCAAAGATTACAATTCTCCTGATTGTGGCATATGGTACCATTAACATTAACGTTACTTTGCCTTGATGCTTTAACACCAGAGATTGATATTTATGCTAATATGTAAGTTTAAATTAACATAGTCAGTAAATGAAAACTGAACTATGATCATGTAAAATAATAATGGCAGTACCGAAGGAACAAAGCACAAGATTACAGGGGGCCCCCATTACATAAATCAAAGTCCAGAGACAAGACAAAAGCAAGAACACCAGAAGTCAGAAGACCAAAGACACTACACACTAACAAACACACAAACACTATGAATACAACACCAAACAGTAAAGCACTAACAGTGTGAACCGTCTCAGAAAACATAGTGACATCAGGTGCTCCGGAAGGGTAAAATTGAATATTAATTCGATCAGGCAAAAATTACTTCCAAAATGACCTAACTTTGCCCGTATACTGATGAACCATCTGAGAAGCATGCATATATAAGGTTAGAAAATCCTACAATGTACAGTGATTGAGATATGTTCTCTTCAGAGAAATTAAATGTAAGTTGAGCAAGAAGAAAATGCAAGTCAAAGTGAACCAATCGGCCTAGATGGTGTTGTACAGTCCACGAAGCATGAATATGCAATGTAAAATGATCGTACCACGAAGTTACTGAGATCCGAATGCTTCAAGCAGAAAATGTAGGTCGACAGATTACCCAATTCGACCAAGATGCTGATGTACCATCAATGATGCATACATATGCAATGTTGAATGATCCTACCATGTACAGTGACAGAAATCTGAATGTAAGACAATAAAGTGGAAAATGTACGTCAGAATGACGATTTGAATGCTGATAAAGCATCAGAGATACACATGCATATGCAAGGTATATGATTCTACCATATACAGTGACTGATATCTGAATGCAAGTCAATCAAGCAAAAAATGTAGGTAGAATTGACCCAATTTGTCCTGGATGCCAATGAACCAAGATGCATGCATATACAAGACAAGATGATCCTGCCATGTGCAGTGACTGCAATCTGAAATTTTCTACAAAAACTTGAATTCAAGTCAATATGGTGTGGAAAATGGCGGCAAATGAACCAAATTTGGCCTTAATACTGATGTATAATCCGTGATACATAAATATGGAGGGTTAGATGATACTACATTGGACATGCAGTGACAGAGATCTGAACATGCCCCAAAACATGAATGTAAGTCAATCAAGCTGAAAACTAGGTTAAATTGAGCTTATTTGGCCTGGATGCAGAATTCAAAGTAACGTCCAAGATGAATGCAAATGCTAGGTTAGAGGAATCATCCATGTACATTTACTGATATCTGAACTCCTCTGAAAACTTAAAAGTAGGTCATTCAACTGACAAGAGGAAAGCTGTCAATGTGACAGCAAACCGGGTTTTCTTTTACATGGTCAGTGTATCTTACACATGGGTTGACCCTGAATATTTGTAATGTACTAATTTTCATTAATTTTCAATGTTAAATTTTCCACCAAAGTGGCCTATTTCTGAAAATTCAGCAACTTGAATTTTAATCAAAAAGGAAAATAAAAGTACTGTGCACACCTCTGATACAGGTACAAATGATCTGTATTATAAAAACTAACTGTCCATTAAACTGTAGAAGATTTGTTCTGGACAAATGGGGCACCCTTTCGGTAAAAATGACTAAGTTCAACTGGTGATTTTGGCACTAATTATCAAAAATCAAAATAAAAGTACCATGCACACCGTTGATATATGTACAATTGATCTGCAAAATAAAAAGTTCATGTCTCAACTACTGTAGGAGATTTGCTCTAGACAAATGGGGTACCCTGTTGGCAGACATTTGACATAAAAATGACTAAGTTCAACAACTGATTTTTTTGGCATAAATAATCAGAAATGAAAACCAAATTACCATGCACACCTTTGATATATGTACAAATGATCTGCAAAATATAACTGACCGAATTTGGCCTGTATGCTGATGTACCATCAGAGATACATGCATATGCAGGGCTAAATGTTTCCACCATATGCAGTGACTGAGATCTGAACTTGTCCAAAAACCTGACTGCAAGTCAATTAATCAGAAAATGTAGGTCAAATTGACTCTTATTTTGAATGGATGCTGATGTATCATCAAAGATGCATACATAGTTTGTACCATGTACTCAGACTGAGATCTGAATTTGTCCATAAACTTGAATGAAAGTCAATCAAGTGGAAAAAGTAGGTCAAATTGACCCAATTTGGCCTGGATGATGATGTATCATCCAAGTTGCATGCATATGTAAGGTTATATGTTTCTACCATTTACAGTATGTGACTGAAAAGTGAACTTGACCCATAACTCGAATGTAAGTCAATCAAGTGAAAATGAAGGGCAAATTGACCCAATTTGGCCTTGATACTGAAATACCATCCGAGATACATGCATATGTTAGGTTATATGAATCTAACATTAGTGAAAAAGCAAGATAAAGAAATCTGACGTCCAAGATTAAGATTTCAATATTTCTCTGACTAGGCTTGCAAAGTAAGAGAACCATTGAAATATTACCCGAGGGTGTCTGAGATTTCCAAATCTTACCTTTTCAATGGTGTTTGATAGCATTTCAAATCAATTCAATTGATGGCCTTTCAATTTCTATAATTGGTTGGTTGTGAGTTATAAAGAACTACAATGTATATGTCGAAGTTTCATTATCTGGAATTGTATTTACTTCAATTACAAATATTCTGTGATCTTTTACCAAGACCAAACCACATAAGCAGGTAAAATTTCCCATTGTTGATGATTTTTATGTACAGGAAGAAATAATTGAAAAACAAAAGATTTTTGTATATTTTATTTCTAATAAATAATATTTCAAGCAAAAACTTGTAAGGAACATATTACATTTATAACAGTGTAAAAAGTATAATACCCTGAAGTTAATAACAAGGTCAAAATCTACCAGACATCTTCCTTATACGTTAACATATATTGACAGTTACATATCGACTAGAGGATGACTACCAGACTGGTATTTAAGGTAATTATCATCTTTAATGTAAAATTGATGTTTTTAGGTGCAGTTCTGAAATTCCAAGTCCAATGGTTTCTAATACACTGCATTTTTGGCAATTTAATTGTTTCAATCTCACTGAGTTTTTTTTCATTTTAATGCATTTTGGCATGACAATTCTTTATCAAGTAACTAAAAAACATTTATCAAGTAATTTCAAATAACATTCATTGATATTGCTAGGGTTGATCATTAACATTAGCTACCTTTTTGGGTATAGAAATTTAAGCAGATCTATGGATAAGGGGGAGAGATAGTACGACTAAGGGCCAAATCGATAAACATGGAAATTGAAATCTTTTGATGATGACATATGCCTAAAAAGGATTAAAGGGTTTATTTCAATTAAACCACTGATATGAGATGTTAGTGGAATTTAGTTTGCTTCATATAATTTTTTTTTCAAATTAATAAATTGTAAATGTGACAATAATACAGAAGTATTTTGATTGAATGCTGTACTGATATAATATACTGCCAATTATTATAAATACAGGGTGGAATAAATAAAAATAATACAAATTTACAGAGGAAACATGACTATGAATAACAACAGGGACATTAAACTGGAATTGAGGAAAGTGACCCCGGGGGATGGGGGGTGGGGGTGTTGGTGGTGGAACTCTCCCCTCCCCTGGAAAAGTGACATCAACTTCCAAACACAATTTGTTGTAGAAAATAAGGCTAATCAATAAATTCATACATGCTTCTTAATTTTTTTTCACAATGTATGAATTGTAACTAGAGGCTCCCAGGAGCCTGTATCGCTCACCTGGCTTTCAGTTGCCACAATCATGGTAACATTGTAAGATATACAGTTGATCATCAGTCTCTCAAACTTTAGTACCTCAAACACCACCAATATCTTGAACAGTATTTAAAGTCTGATCATGTTGTATTATTTTTCTTTGTATGGCTTTATTGACAAAAAATGCTCTTGCAAAGGACCACTTTAGACACCAGTTTTGAAACAGAGACATCATTATGTAAATGGCAGTCAACAAACAATTTCCCCGCCTTGTTTTGCAACCATTTTCAAATGGCTGTCAGCAAATAATTTTCAACATAAGTTTTGAAGTCGCAACATCAATACCTATTTGGAAACCAAATTTCATTGAAATCAGACAACATTGAATTTTCCCGCCTTTTTTTGGCGGCCATTTTGAAAATGGTAGTCAACAAATAATTTTCAACATTGGTTTTGAAGTTGCAACATCAATACCTATTTGGAAACCAAATTTCATTGAAACTGGACAATGTTGAATTTTCCTGCCTTTTTTGGCGACCATTTTGAAAATAGCGGTCAACGAACAATTTCCAACACAGGTTTTGAAGTCGCAACATCAATATCTATTTGGAAACCAAATTTCATTGAAATCGGACAATGCTGAATTTTCTCGCTTTTTTTGGCAGCCATCTTCAAAATGGCGGTCAACAAACTATTTTCAATACAAGTTTTGAAGTCGCCTCAGCATGGCAAACATTTCACAATTTTACACTTAATCTTCATCTTCTATAGTTTTGGAAATAAAATCGAAAAATATGAATATTTTAAAAATTTGGTGAAAAAGGGCAATAACTCCTACAAGGGTTTATGGATTTTCTTCAAAATTTCAGGTTGGGTAGATCTTGATATGCTGAACATTTTTGCATTTTACACTTGACCTCTACCTCTTACACGTTTTGAAATAAAAAATAAAAAATGCAAAAATTTTGAAAATTTTAAGGAAAAAGGGCCGTAACTCCAAGATGGGTTTTCAGATTTTCTTCAAAATTGCACAGTGGGTAGATCTCAGCATGCTGATCATTTTTACTCCCATGTCAGAATTTTGATATTTGTAATGGTTTTTGAGTTATTTTAAAAAAAAAGCAATTTACCCCTATGTTCTATTTTTAGTAGCAGCGGCCATGTTGTTTGGTCTACAGAGATAAAAATCACAAACTTGAAAGTGCATACCCTGGCGATGATTCAGGTCAAGTTTGGTTAGCATTGACCCAGTAGTTTCAGAGGAGAAGCTTTTTGAACAAAAGTTAACAGACGGACGAACCGACGACGGACGCCGAGTGATGGCAAAAGCTCACATGGCCTTTGGCCAGGTGAGCTAATAATACAAAACTTTTGAACACTTTTAAAATCTAAAATAGAAGTGAACACTTGCATTAAAATTCTCATCTTTTAAGCAAAATTATACAAATCATTATTTTCTTGTACTATACATGTAATAATTGATCCATCTGAAGTCTTATGATATCAAAATTATTGTATTTATGTTATACTATATTTAGTTTTATATCTCAATATAGTGTGCAGTACAAATGTATAAGAAAAATGTGTAATATGAGATACAAATATTCCTGCCATATTTTCAATTTGGCGTACAGAAAATATACATGAGAGCATATCTAGGGAAAGAACACAAGGTATATCTCTCATCATACAAAAGCTCCTGATTAAATATCAGATCTTAAACTACATACACAAGCCAAGAAATCATTGAAAAAAAATTGTCAATTAACTGTACTGAAAACATTGCATTTTACATGTAACTGTATAATGCTTTGTTCATCTGATGGTATATGACATCAAAATTATTGTACTTATGTTAATACAATAATAGAAAATGTGAGTATTGGTCATGGATATCCATCTCAATAATTCCCAATTCTACAATCAAGTTGTGGATGAGTGACAAATCTGGAATGTACAACCCAAAATGAATATATATGAAGCTTCAGACCTACTACTAAAACTAAATCCTTACTACATTAATTTACAAGCTGGTAAAATTTGGACAAAAATGAAAGTGTGGTCAGACAATGATTAACTCAATACATCATCAGGATACAGCGAGGGCATAAATTTAAGTTAGAAGCATGAGGTCCGAATGACAATAGAAAACAATCATAGTGTAAAATAATACAAGAAAGTAAGTATACCCTGATAATTTCAGTCAACAATATAAGTATATTGACTGAAGAGTCAATACATGGTTTATGGGCCTGGGAAAATATATATACCTGCATCTGGTCTATAGATATGATGTATAAGGCTCAAATTATTTTGGGAACATAGGTGTGTTATGGTATAAAAATAAATAGATTCTTGGGGACAATGTTTCTGGTATATAAATATATATTTTCTTGAGGATAAACAATTATACACATATATACACATATAAATCATATCGTTTTCATTTTTTACAGAAAATAACAGGCCAATGCAAAAAAAAAAACATTAAGTAACTAAAACAACACATAATAATAGATAGATAATACTGTATAAAAATATATAATAACATTAATGTAAAGTAATTGTAAATTCTGAGTTATACATTAAAATTCTTTGTACAAGTTATAAACCTTGAGCTGAGACAGGCACATTTTTCAATTAAAACTAGAATAAATATTTGTTGACAGGTACATTAATATTTAACAGTTGGATATAAATCTTCAAATAGGTTGTTTATCAATTGGTGAATATATTTTGTTGAGATCATATGTTTAACAGTTTCTAATGATCTATTCTAATATGACTCTCTTCTATGGCTTTGGAAACAAAGCTATGTACTAATTCCAACAATACTTTTTAGCACATGCGTATATCTATTACAAAAGGACATTCGTAATGTACAGTTTTACATTTTAATCACTCAATATTAATGTGTAAATAAACTTTTAAATAATGAATCACCCAAAAGCTGCAACAAATAATGACAATAATAGAAATTTACAACAGTTACAAAATTTAAGACTCGGAACTGAAATTGACATAACCGTAACCTAGCAACGAATGTGTTGTTGTTATGAAATCTTATCTATGTTGCATATCATGCTCTACAATTAAGATATAAAAACTTAAATTTTGAACGTTCATTATTAATTTGACTTTTATTCCTTTTCTTTTCTTTTTTGGCTTCAAATATAACATAACTAAGCAGTCATATGAATCAGAAATACAACCAGCTCACATAAATACCCGCTTCGATTTTAAAATATCTGTATTTTATATTTTTACAACAGATTATTTGTATTAATTCATAAGCTTATGAGTGACTTGTTTTAAAAAAATAATGAATATAGATTTATCTATGTCCATTTATGTGTGTTTGCTTACAGTTTTCTGACATATTTTAATTCTAGTGTCAAACCCAACATTGCCCTCTAAGAGCCGCTTCGAATGTTCAAAACGCTTGTTAGATATATTAGAATCGAAATAGAGCCCGCTTGCAATAATCTATTTCTTAATTTTGTTGAGGTACGGTATGTTTAATAGTAAAATCTATATTCTAATGTCACATTTATATAATGGAGGTTTTAATTGGTCAAAACTAACCATCAATTCCACCATTTACACATCTGGGTTAAAGTAGGTTCCCTGTTTGATCTGCTGGTTCCTGATATGGTTACAAATAAACAAGTCAAAAATAGATCATGAAATCAATAAATTGCATTAGAATCCCAAAAGTAGTACATTAGGTGTCAAATCTATGATTGACGCCCTCCAGTATTCAAATAATGTACTGTTATTGCTTAATTCTTGAGGTAAGATGTTTCTAAATTGGTTCAAAATCTATTAAGTTGAGGTAAAATGTTCATCTGCAGTTAATTAAATCTTTTTGCTGATGTAAAGTACAATGTTAAATTGTTGGTTAATCAATCTATATTCTTGAGGTGGGATGTTTATCAATTTGCTAAAAATCATTTTTGCTAAACTTGGATGTTTATCAATTGGTTAAAAATCTTTATTGTTGAAGTAGATAGGATGTTTATCATTTGTTTATCAGTTGGTTAAAATCTATATGGTTGAGGTCAAATGTTTATAAGGTGGTTAAAAATCTCTTTTGATGAAGTAAAATGTTTATCTGTTTTTAAAAACATATGCAATATTTTCAACTTCTCAGTTGTTTGTAATGTTTAGAATTCCAAGGAATTTTGTTTTTGCCTAATAAGGCCACATTACTGAAAGGCTTCTATTTTAACACTCGAACCATTGACAACTGTTATACGCAATAAGTTTTGTCCTTGTTAAGTCATAGAGAAAAGCAAAAATCTGTTCAACTTGGATGCTGGTTATAATTTATTTCCATTTTCCATTGTCATAATTTGAGATTTAAGACATATAGGGAAGTAATACTGAAAAGAGATCTCATTAATTTTCATTGTGAATTGTTAGAAGCAAATACTATCTTTTACGGCCAAGTCACAATTGGGCATTTTTGCATTTGGGTTTGAACATCAATCAATAAATAAATTGATCTTCAACAATTTTACAAAAATTATACATAATTATTAGGATCTTTGTTAAAAAATGCACTTGAGGTAATGACAGACTAAATAACTGTCAAAGAAAGAGTGACTATTCTCTAAGGGCTGTTCCAGAAAAATGGACATGGGGGTCTTTGAAGGCACTTTTTAATGACCCCCACCACCCATATAATTCCTCCCCATATGTACAATACAAAAGGATGATAAAAACACAACCACCCACAGAAATTTATATAAAGTGCCTTCAAAGGGCCCAAGATCAACTTTTTTGGAACAGTCCTAAAAGACAGGCCTAACATAGACATAATTTTGTTTCTGCTAATCTTGTTGGTGATTCTAATTCTTTGTGCCTTCCCATCCTAATAAGAATTTTTTTGCTATTTTTGACAAGCATTGTTAAAGTCACAATGCCTCTTTGCCTCTTTTATATAAACTATATCTAAAAAAATACATAAAATAAAAAAGTTATTACTACGTACCTGCTTTAATATTGAGAACATGGTTAAGTAAATGCAAATTTTTTTCTTGGTCTAAGATGATTTTTTTTTATGTCAAACACAAACCTTTGCAAATTTTACCCAATAAAGTGAGTATTATGGAAAATAATGGTAACAGTAGAATTATGCATGCATCTTCATTGTCTTCAACATTGTGTTACCCTTGTCTGTATATCATCAGTAAAGTGTTCATTTTATGTACAAAAAATCTCCATTATTTTTCTCCAGAAATCTTTTTCATAAAACAACTACACAGCTGTAAAGGAAAACAAATTAGATTAACATTGAATTCAGATTTTTCCTTGAGTACTAAGCACTGTGGAAGTACTTTAATTTATGGACATCAATTTTCTTGGTTTTCATTAATATCACTATTTTGTTGGTACTTAAATTCCTGGTTTGGAATTATATCCATTTATACCCTTAGAAAAAATTGCATTTGGTTGGGTATTAATTATTTTGTTTTATTTAACCACTGAAACTCCACCAAAATTTGAACCCGACTAACAATAGTGCTTTCACAGTATCATGTATTTATTACAGTGGATTTTTCTTTATCATATAGATTTGTACTCTGTTAAGTAAAATTTAAGCAACATTTTGTATTATGGCAGATTTCCCAGATGATTAACGTATTTTATTTGCAATTCTTCAATGAACATACCAATATTCCTTCAGTAACACCTATAAAACTCCTTCTAAACTCCTGTCTTTTGTCTGCTAATCAATTACTCAACTTTCAATAGAATTCTATTGTATACCAATTTGTCATCACTGGAGTATCAAGGTAAACCCCTTCAGGCAGTACAAATTGGTATACAATAGAATTCTATAGAAAGTTGAGTAATTGATTAGCAGACAAAAGACAGGAGTTTAGAAGGAGTTTTATAGGTGTTACTAGAGGAATATTGGTATGTTCATTGAAGAATTGCAAATAAAATACATTAATCAACTGGGAAATCCGTCATAAGAAATAACAAAATACCGAAGTCACTGTAAATTTAATTTCTGCAAATGGCCATTTTGACAACTTATGTCTCATCAGCGCAGATACTATCTAAACATTTGGAAGACCATAAACTCAAAGATGTTTAATAAAGGGCTACGCCAAGCGCAGCATGATACGACTGCAGCATGTCGTCCACTGAAATTTGAAAAAGTGTAATTTAAAGTGAGTATGGACAAACGAAAGAGCTTGACACAATAATTAGATGGACACAATAAGGAGATTGACCCAGTAATTAGCTGGACTCAAACTAACGAAAATAAAAATTAGCCCTTCTGACTCCTTATGATTCCTCTATGACTCTTTATAGCTCGGAAACAGTAAGAGCTACTCCCAATCCATTGACATACTACTGAAAGCTTATATCAAGAGGAATCCAAAGAAAAAAATCGCATCAAAATGCAATGAAAAATAAAAATTTTAGGTCTCACTATACAGTTTCGACGTCCCCATGCATTCCTATGTAAAATTGCCAAACTTTGCAGGTTCAGCCTGAACGTATAGGTGTAAAGTTTGCAATGAGGTGTATATTTTTGCGAAGCATGGATACCATAGATTTTATAAACAATGCAAAAAGGGTACGATGATCGTTGAATTTTTTCACAAAATAAGCTCGAACATAAACTGCTTTAAAAAGCACATGTTCATCTTCTGTCAAATTTCTGTCCACATGGCCGGCATGACACCGTCTCACTCATTTATTGATGCGATATCCCTACATACTGGTCAAAAATGCCAATTATATTTGAAAAGTACACTTTCTCAGCTTCAATTTAAGCAGTAACATGTACTCTTTCCAAGTAGAATAAAACATCTATCACTTACACTGTATTTGATTCCAATTTAACTTTCTGATAGAACTATTTAGCTAAGGGGCCAATTGACCCGGAAGTGTATGTTGAGACCTTAAGATTTCAACTTGTTTTAAAAATGATGGTTTTTGCTTTTCAATTGAAAGTGCACACTTGTGCGAGTAAAATGATACCCAATATGTACTGGTTCAATAACCGGTTAAGAATTTCCTGGCATATCCAAATACAGCATGTCGCGAGCAAATTTAGAGAAGTTTGACATCACATATGAAGCACACAGTCATTGTGTATGAAAAGGAAGTTTTGCAATAAACTTTACAAAATGGGTAATAAATATCTCTCAAAATGGTATAATGTAGGCTTCATGGGTGTACAGAAATAGAAATATGGCTGATATTTACCTAAAAAGCCTACAGGGAAGGAGATAAATGTTATTAATGAAACAAAAATAGGAAGGGAAAATAGATCTGCAGCATGAAATACCTATTTGAACCTAAGTTATGGCCATTTTTGAGAAAATAAAATATTTATTTCCATTTTTTAACCATATATTTATGATA
The DNA here is from genome assembly GCA_002080025.1 of Modiolus philippinarum. Taxonomy (NCBI): domain Eukaryota; kingdom Metazoa; phylum Mollusca; class Bivalvia; order Mytilida; family Modiolidae; genus Modiolus; species Modiolus philippinarum. Next base: position 159,283 of record MJUU01017979.1, read on the forward strand.
ACAGGCCATAATTTGACAAGCTAGTGCAATTTTTGGAAAGAGAATGAATGGTTGCTAAGGTGAATAAGGGCAAAACCTATTCAAAGATATGATGATGCCTGCGCCTTAAGGTCTCACTATACAGTTTCGACGTCCCCATGCATTCCTATGTAAAATTGCCAAACTTTGCAGGTTCAGCCTGAACGTATATGTGTAAAGTTTGCAATGAGGTGTATATTTTTGCGAAGCATGGATACCATAGATTTTATAAACAATGCAAAAAGGGTACGATGATCGTTGAATTTTTTCACAAAATAAGCTCGAACATAAACTGCTTTAAAAAGCACATGTTCATCTTCTGTCAAATTTCTGTCCACATGGCCGGCATGACACCGTCTCACTCATTTATTGATGCGATATCCCTACATACTGGTCAAAAATGCCAATTATATTTGAAAAGTACACTTTCTCAGCTTCAATTTAAGCAGTCACATGTACTCTTTCCAAGTAGAATAAAACATCTATCACTTACACTGTATTTGATTCCAATTTAACTTTCTGATAGAACTATTTAGCTAAGGGGCCAATTGACCCGGAAGTGTATGTTGAGACCTTAGGTAATCTGCAAATTTGCAGTTTAGGCCCCTGTGAACCCTTATAGCACGGAAACAGCAAGAGCTATGCCGATTCCGTTGACACACTACTGAAAGCTTGTATCAAGAGGAGTCCAAAGAAAAAAAATCCCATCGAAATCCAATGAAAAATAAAAATTTCAGGCAATATGCAAATTTGCAGTTTTGGCCCCTGTGAACCCTTATAGCACGGAAACAGCAAGAGCTATGCCAATTCCGTTGACACACTACTGAAAGCTTGTATCAAGAGGAGTCCAAAGAAAAAAATCCCATCGAAATCCAATGAAAAATAAAAATTTCAGGCAATATGCAAATTTGCAGTTGTGGCCCCTTTGAACCCTTAAAGCTCGGAAACGGTAAGAGCTACGCCAAATCCGTTGAATACTACTGAAAACTTACATGAAGAGAAATCCAAAGAAAAAATCCCATTGAAATCCAATGAAAAATAAAAATTATAGGTTATCTGTAAATTCATGATTTTGGCCCCTTTGGCCCCTCATAGCTGGGGAAGGAAACAACTTACCACAATCTAATAGAAGAGCGCTATGATAATCTTTCATAAGGAATCATTTGGAAAAAATTGCATCAAAATCGGACTAAAAATAAAAAAAATTAAAGTTTTGAAATTTGCCCCTTATGGGCCCTTTATCTCATGAACAGTACATGCCTTGTGAAATCCCTTGGCATACCCCAGATTGGAAATTTTTAATGAAAAGTTTAATGAAAGAAACCCCATCAAAATCCGATAAATAATAAAGATTCTACAGTCAAATATGTGAAAACAACTAATTTAACCCCTTTTGGCCCCTTTTTCTAAAAACGGGCGGGGCCCGGAACATAAAATTATAGCCAGTGCTAAAGCATGTGCCAAGAAACATCATACTAAAATTTGAAGATGATCCATCCACTAGAAACAAAGTTATGCTGGCCATAGACGCTGACGCCGATGACTGCGCCATACCATAATACGACCGCAAAATTTTTGCAGTCATATAAAAACTGATAGAGAAAAAATAACAAAATATGATCTAATTGGGAAAACCAAAATCAGCTAAGGCCAGAGCTTTGCATGAGAGAGATACTCCTTAGTTTTCAACAAAATTTACTAAAATTCAGAAATTGCAAGTTTCCAAATAAAAACGGCTTTCGGGTCAGCACCGAAGTACTGACTTATTGGTTGGTGAATACCCTCAGGGACTAACAGTTCACCAGCAATGCCATCAACCCAGTGGTAACAAATAACAAATTACCGAAGTCACGGGAAATTTTAATTTCTGCATATCGCCATTTTGACAACTTATGTCTTATCAGTGCAGATAAAATCTAAACATTTGGAAGACCATTAACTCAAAGAATTAATGGACACCAGTTGTTTGTTGGAGATTTACATATAGGTGGCCAGCATTTTCATTTATATTTTATCAAGAGTGTAGCAAGGGGTAAAATCAACGAAAAAAAATATAATAGACACCCATGTAAACTGACTCCAAACCACTGTTTTACAAGACAACAAAAGCCATTAATAAAATTTAATGACGTTTCTGTGTACATTATATATTATGACATAGTCTATGTCAGCATTAATGCTGTCGTCAAGTTGCTCATTATGTTATTGGAGATTTTCATACGGCTCTTCGTAATGGTTTCCATTGTCCCCATATTAGAGTTATTATTTTATCGCCATTGAGCTGATAACTGTAAGGTAAACTTTAGGCATATATAGTCCAATTTTTGTGTTCAGAAAAAATGATTGCACATGATTTTGAAAGATTAAGATTGCTACTGAAAAAAGGTATTTTTGTGTTTTAGAAAACAGTATTGTTTACACAGTTAAGCTTTTTTCATTGATTTTGCTATTGCTGATGAATATTTTTGATAAATAAAGCTAATGTCTTTTATACGTGAGGGCAAAAATGTGATGGTCTTTGCATCTCAGTTATTTCTTAAAAATCCTCTATATTATTGCTGTTATGAAATATAATACTTTTTGTGAATAATGTCAATGTGGACATTTTGTAGAATTAGTCTGATAAATACATATACAATATATGTACATTGTCGGAAACTTTAAAATTTATTTGACGAGCTTTAGAAACAGGCAGAAATGCGAGGTTTACCGAGCATTTCTCGCCTGTTTCGCAGCCAGTACAAATAAATTTTATATATCCGACAATGTACGTATATTGTTTTTATCCTGTAATCAATAAAAACCTATTTAAAATGCTTTTTTCCCAGTGAAGCGGGATGAAGTAGAAAGTAAACAACTTCAGCCATTTTGGTCAATCCCGTGACGTCATAGGCAAATTAACACTGCGATGTCAAAGTAGTAGGTTTTAAAACCAGTCTCCATGTCTTTTCTTCGTACAAAATCGTGGACCGTTTACCAGCCTACCCTACGAATACGAAAAAAAATATTCGTAGGGTCGTATTCGTCTGATAGAACGGCCATTGCAGGATAAAAAAGTATTATACTGTAGAAGTGGAATTTTTTGTGGTGTTATAAGAATAGATAGAATTGTTCTCAGTTGCTGATTGGTCAATGACTTGTGTCAATTTTCACTCAGTATCTATTAATAAATGATGCAATGATACACATAGAGACTATGGTAGCAACAAAATGGCAGCAGTGGAGACTTTGAAAATTACTGTACTTCACATAGATTGAATAAGAAGTAAAGAAACATACTCTTACATCCTATTTTTTTTTCGTATTTAATACAAATGTCCTGTAAGGGTCTAAGCATGATCCATGAAAGTTTTTTTTATGGCAGCTTGATTTGTGAAAATAAACTGCTGTGCCAAGAGCGCATGATACGCCCGTCCACTGTCAACTCGAACTTTATGGCATTGTTGGACCACAACAAAATTTTGATTGAAAAACAAAATCAAACAAAATATGTGCACTACCAAGATGTAACCATTCAACAAATATCAAATTAATATGTAATAAAAACTGAATTTTCAAAAAAAGATCAAGTCCAAGGGCCATAATTGTCCACAAAAATCATTAAACAGGAACCAAATTTAAACTTAATCCATAATTTATAAACATACAATCATAAACTATATGTCAAATCAACATATTCACACATTGTAAAGAAAAGGTTGAGAAACTGATGTTTTCAAAAATTTACAAAGTCCAAGGGTCATAACTTTGTACAAAATCAACCAACCAAAACCAAATTTGAACTTGATCTGTATCGCACCTACATATAGTCATATACCAAATATGAAATCAATATGTCTTGCAGTTACAGAAACAATCTCCGGAAACCTATATTTTTCAAAATTTCACCAAGTCCAAGGGCCATAACTCTATACAAAATCAACCGACCCAAACCAAATTCGAACTTGATCTGTATCTCACCTACATATAGTCATATACCAAATATGAAATCAATATGTCAAGCAGTTACACAAAAAAAAAAAAACTCCGGAAACCTATATTTTTCAAAATTTCACTAAGTCCAAGGGCCATTACTCTGTACAAAATCAACCGAACGTAACCAAATTCAATCTTGATCTGTATTTCACCTAGATATAGTCATATACCAAATATGAAATCAATATGTCAAGCGGTTACAGAAAAAATCTCCAGAAACCAAAAAGTTAACGGATGGACGGACGGATGGACAGACGGACGGACAGAGGGTATACCATAATACGTCCGTCTTTCGACGGGCGTATAAAAATCCTTGAAACTAAGCTTGATATGTGATTTTACATATTTAGAAGTGTGATTTTTTGTTCTCGTCTTGATATAGCTGAGATATTGCTGAGTAGATGTTAAACAATATTCAATCAATCAATCAATAGAAGTGTGACTTCTTTAAAGAGGGATACCTGCAGAACCCTACATGTACATCTGGAATATAACTTACCTGTTGTGAAGGTAAACAAGGTCCAAGTGACTCTAGCAGTAAATAATTATTTTTAATGGCACTCTCAAAATCAGCAAATGACAATCTTCCATCATGATCCTGGTCCTATAAAATGAAATAAAATAAATAAAATGATGTTAAATGGATGTAATTATGTAAAATTATTCTGGTATTTTGAAAAGATTTGTTATGTTGTCATCACTCATAACTCTCCGTTTTCAATCTGATAACTGCTCCTGTCTGAAATCCTTTGAAACAAGGGCTACGCGTAGCCATATATCCCCGCCGCACCAGAAATTTGAAACCCCACATATTTTTGGTCATTTTCAAAGTTAAAAAGGGGCATAACTCCTACAAAAATATTGAACCAGGGTTCATCTTTTGAACTCGGTTAAGGCATCCTTAAACTAAAGCTACTGAGTAAATATTAACCAAATCCAATGAAAAATAAATTTGCTAGAGCGCTTACAAGGAAATTTCGTAAATTTTCAAAGCTAAAAAGGGGCATAACTCCTACAAAAATATTTGACCAGAACTCATCTTCGAACTTGCTTGAGGTATCTTTGAACTAAAGCTACTGTGTAAATATTATCCAAATCCAATGAGAAATAAATTTGCTAGAGCGCTTACAAGGATATTTTATCAATTTTCAAAATTAAAAAGGGGCATAACTCCTACAAAAATATTCGACCAGGACTCATCTTCAAACTCGCTTGAAGTATCCATGAACTAAAGCTATTGTGTAAATATTATCCAAATCCAGTGATAAATGAATTTGCTAGAGCGCTTACAAGGATATTTTGTCAATTTTCAAAGTTAAAAAGGGGCATAACTCCTACAAAAATATTCGACCAGGACTCATCTTCGAACTCGCTTGAGGCATCCTTGAACTATATCTACTGTATGAATTTATCAAAATCCAATGAGAAATAAGCTTGCTAGAGCGCTTACAAGGCGGACGGACGGACAGAAGGATGGACGCATGTACGGATGGACGGATGCCCGGCATTACCATATACCCGCATCGTGTTGCGGCGGGGATAAAAATAATGACGCTTACTAACTGCCTTACTTAGGCATGTACTTTACAATTATTTTTCTTGTTTGAACATGTTAACATAGAAGTAATCTAAGCCTGCTAAACCCACCATGTTAAACATGTCAGTAAACAGGAATGGACTATAATCATTCTTTTTAACAGATTCATTCATGTGTAGAATGTAGGTCAAAGACTATCATCCCAAAATGCATGAAACATACCAATATGGTTGATATGGGACATGTCAGTTACCGGAGATGGACTTGAACCATTCTATCTCACCAAGTCGCTCATGCGTAAAATGTAGGTCACAGACAGCATGGGAAGCATGCATTGTCGTCATCCCAAAGTGCATCATACATACCAATATGGTTGATGTGGGACATGTCAGTAACCGGGAATGGACATTAACCATTCTACCTAACCAAGTTGCTCATGCATGAAATGAAGTTCACAGACAGCATCCGAAGCATGCATTGTTGTTACCATCCCCAAATGCATCATACATACCTTTATGGTTGATATGGGGTTAAATTTACGAATATAAAGGCCAAGCCCATGGTTAAATTACAATAACCATATACCTGCCATGAATTATTTTGATTCTAATATGACAGAAAATGGAATTTTCTATTCTGAAAAGCGACCTAAGAGAAGGCAAATTTCACGTCTCTATTGCTGTCTGTGTCTATGACGTCACAATACACAATCTGAAGTTTTCAAACAGATGCAATTTCAAAATACGTGTCTTAATGGCATGATTTAGTTAAAAACTGTTCTCAACTTTTGTCTGAATGGCACGATTTAGTTAAAAACTGTTCTTAACTTCTATTTCCTCCATAAATAAAGACGAACAAAATTAAAAACATTGTTGTTTTTCATCACTTTTACTCTTATTCCAAACCCATGTGTGCATGTGCTAAATATATGGTTATCGAGTATTATAAAAGTTGACCATTTACAAGACCCATGGTAGAATAAAGTATATACATATACATATACTTGCCAACATTTTCAGATTTATTTCAACAAGATCTTTTATAGACTCTTCTGAATCTTCTTCTGTGGCTTGCTGAAATCACACAAAAATAATGTTTACATATTACACAATTAAATTATTTTGTCTCTGAATATTCCAAGCTTGAAATCAGTTCATCAAGTTTTGAATAACAGTCAAAAACCTTAGATTCAAAAAGATTTCAGGGGAATATTAGCCTCAATTTTCAGAGGTATTCCATGTCCTTGGATTTTATTCATTCAAACAAGAATAAATATTTCAGCAATTTCCTGGTAATAGATGACTTTAAAATGCAAAAAATAGACATTGTACAAAATTTTATCAACTTCCATTGATAATGTCAAATATTTTAAGGCATATAAGCAGTTAATAACTGAGAGAACAGTTTCCAGCCAACATTTTAATGTTTAATATATAAGATTTTTTTTTTCAAAATATTTTGCACATATTGCGTTAGCAAAGCTTTCAAAATAAAAAGGTTGCAATCTATACATTCTAATTACCAACTTTTTACCCAAGGTGCAAATTCAAATAATATGAAAACAAAAAAATGAATCTGGACAATGTTTGAATGGAATTGATTTCCCAAAGAACTGTTCATATTCAATTATTCTTCCATAAATGGCTGTTTCATGCGTAAGACAGCCTATAGAAGGAAGGGTTGCACGAAGCTGTCTTACACCGGTAAACATCCAATCCAACGTTTCGATTTATTCATCATTATTGTTACCATAACAAACTGTGAATTATTTGACATCACAGTTGGAAAATCTGCAAGGAATGGCAAGTTTTACTTTCCTTCAGTTTGTTCATCGTATTTTACGGAAGAAATAGGTTCTTACACTCAACTAAAATTAAAGATTGGGGTATCTTCCACTTGTGTGAGAAATTCACTCAGGAAAAGATAGAATCTCTCACACTCGTAGAAGATATCCCTTATCTTTAATATGGTCTCGTATAAGATCCTATTAATCTTTCATTTGAAGACAAGAATTTATTTTTTTCAAATTATTTTACAGTTAAACCTGTCTATAAAGGTCACTCAGGAGTTTCAGGACAAGTGACCACTATATGCAGGTGACCTTTATATAGAGGAGACAATTTTCCAGAATGTTGTTATGTTTTTGAATTAGAATATCCGCTTTACACGTACATGACATTTTCACATCCAAAAGAAACCTTACTATCATATGCAGCAGAGCAGGAATTACATGTACCAAATTTTCAACATTCCTGGAATTTTTACCACTGACGAGCAGATTGATAATTTTTACACAATCCCCTAGACCTAATGCTTTCCGAGTTGATTTTGGGGTGGATGAAGACGTCATGATAGCACGATTCAGAACTCAAAATGAAGAATTTAACACCCTTTAAACAATTGAAATATACTCACCCAGCTGCTTTCCCCATTGTGATTTGTTAATTAAATTTATCAACATCATTAGAAATGTTTTTATTTACCTGATTACATTGTTTACACACCGAACAACTGATTACGAAAAAAACAATAAAATTTCACATTCGGAATACTTCTGATTTTTCGTAGCGTAACTGGTTTCCAAATGAATACTTATGCCTCCGGTGTAAACAAAAAAAGAGAGATGACTGTTATAGGAAGGAAGTTTGACTAAACCGACTCAATTTTACTGACCGCTGACTGCGTTGTGGAGGTGGCCGCTATAAAGACTACATTTATATAGTAAAATATGTAGGGAAGCAAAAAATGTGACCGCTATGAATAGATTAACGCTATACAAAGGTGACCGTTAGACCAGGTTGCACTGTACTTCATATTTTAACCATTAAAGTGGACAGTAACCTAAAAATTACTTGTAATATAATTTTTTTTAACAAAATTTTTTAGTAACACATTTTGTTCATAATTTTTTAAAAATATCATGGAGGGTAGTATATATCATATTTGATGATAAGCAAAGTATTAGTACATATTCCTAATAAATTATTTTTCTAACAAGGAGGTAAAAATCTACTGTAGATGAAGTTATTTGGTGTATTAGGGTTATACAGAGAGAATTTTACCTGGTTTTGAAAGAGTTGATCTGTTTAAGGTAGACCCTTATACATGCACATTTGCGAAATACAAGTCGGATGCGGAATTTACTTGATTTTCAAGCCAGAATATTCCTTATTTGGTCTTTTCATGTGATGTCATAATAGATTGACATGCATTTTCTCATGGAATTAGCTCCCTTTTCCCGTAAATATGTTCTATTTCGTAAATTATATAAAATATCTCTCTAAATCAAATGGTGACATATAGATTTTTTTGTTCAACATACAGCTGAAGTATATATCTCTGAAATGTCAAAAACTAAAAAAAATCTATCTGATATTAATTTCATATGAAAGCTAAATAATAAGCATGTTATCACAGTTCCCTATATATTCTTTGTAAATATATAAATATATGAAATTAATGAATTTGGCCAGATTTTCAAAGCCTGATAATAGGAAAAGATGATCGGAGACATATCATTTTTATCTTATTTTTTGAACAAATGGACTAAGACCTACAAAATATCTTAAGATAAAAAAATTCTGTCTGATATTTTTATTAGGCTCGAACTACCTTAAAATCATTTTAATTTTGAAGATTTATGAAAGATGTAGCTGGCAGATGGTATTGGAATATCTATTGTTCAGCTTGTTAGAGATGTGTTTTGCTATAAATATTTTACGAAAGGATATGGAGTAAATGAACATGAGATCATAACACATATGATAACTCCAACTGCAATAATTTAAATGAGCTGTATGGCCATGTACTGACTGAAGCAAAGACCTGATCTTGTATGAGACCCCAAAAAAATACGTAAAATAGTCATTTTTAAGTTAATAATATCAAGTACTGATTTTTTTTTGTGCCCATGATTGATTCAATATATACTCTTACTGATGCAAGTGTCCCATAAAATCTGCATGTAGCAAAATTTACACAAAATACACCTCATATGAATACCAATTGTTTCAACAAGTAATGAAATCTCTGAGTTTGTCTCATACACAAATATTCTATTTTAGTTTAACAATGAAAGGATATGGAGTAAATGTACATGAGACAAAGTCTCTACAAATACATGATTAAACCAAGCAATGGAACTTCATCTTGAAGTCACTTATTATGAGACCTTCAACAATGACCTATGCTCATACCCCACAGTAAGTTCAAGACGGCCCCATATAACTGTTTATTTGTAAGTTTTACCTTGACTATACTAGATTTCAGTAGATGGAACATTTCTTCTCTTGTTATATACCCATCACCATTCAGATCATACACAGAAAAGCAAACTGAATAAATAAAGCAATTAAAATAAAAACAAGCATTAATTGGTGTCATAATTTAAACAAGTCTTTTTATCACTATAGAAAAGTGAATGCATAAGCAAAATAAAATGAGAGAAAATTAAAAGCCATTGATTAGTGCAAAAACAATATACAAATTTTATTACCACTACAGAAATTGAAACTGGATTTGTAAGTGTGTACAAAAATATAGCAAAATCCTAAACCATTTAATTTATATTAGCAACAGAATCTTTATAGTACAAGTATTAGTAGAAGTTAAAACAATGTTCTTTATTCTTCACTCTATGGTGACATTTTACATCTTCATCAAAGCAATATTATGGTAGTTCCGGTGTCTAGAATTTGAATTTAACATTAAAATGTTGTTAAAATGATGTTGAATGGTTTATTGATAATTGATACAATGAAATAAGCAACATTTATGCAGCTAGCTTACAAAATTTGTCAGTTTTGAAAACTTCTTAATCTATTAAGGGGAGATAATTCTAAAGAAATAATTAGAGAAAATTCTTATTTTCAAATTATGGTCGGTGACCCCTATTTTTATCCCCCCCCCACCGTTAGGCGACAGAGGCATTAAGTTTTACCCTTGTAAGTCTGTATGTACGTATGTAAGAAATTTTTGTCAAGGATTTCTCAGCTTGTGTATGCACTATGCAGGAACGATTTGATATTTGGTATGAAGTTTTGGTATGATGAGTTGTACCGTGTCTCCACTTTTCAAGTCCGTCACTCATTTACTTCCTGTTTGCTGATATGTCTGTAGTGTTGGTGCTTCCATGTCACATGGACACATTTTCTTTTATTTATTTCATATTTCCAATGGTTTTGTTTTTAGTCCCCCGAACTACTTAATATACAGGAGATACAAGTATTTGTCTTTGTAATAATTTTTTTTTGTAAAATTACAAGATTTTTTTTGAAAAATTACAAGAACTCACAATTTTCAGTCAATCCAACACCCTGAGTATCTTTTACTTACTGAACAAACTCCTTCGGTAACATTAGTTCATGAATATCCTCCTTAGAATTAGTGAGAATGTACAGTCACATACTTATTTAACTAACAGATATTTAATTAAAATGCACATAGGAGAAAATATGAGCAGCTTCCAAATTATGCTGTTTATTGCCAGGAAATATATGTTTTGAAAATTCAAGTTAAAAAGTCTCATATGAATAACTGTATAAGTAAATCCAGTCTCATTATCTCCCCTTGTTTATGCCCTGGAGTAAGTATTTTCCTTCATGCTCATGCTTGTAAGATGAGTTATCTTTTGCATAAAATTTAACTGAGATCAATCAAGCTAAAACAAACACTAAGTGAAAAGTTCACAGAAGTAAATTATCTCTCCCTAGTGTTACACACCGCCAGCATCAGTTTGCATGGGGACATTTATTATTTTCTTTCATTCACATCTTTACATGTGGAACTAAGTTTCATCTAAGGCCAACAAACCAGATCATGTTATTGTAATAAAGCCCCCCCCTCACTTATCATTTAGCAACTTTGGGATCTATATACATAAGTACATGTCACTTCATATGCAAGCAAAGGCTATGACATTTGAGTTTCTATACATTGTTGTCTTGAATGCTAATAACTTAAGATTGTATGTACAAAATTTACCTAATTTTACACAGAGCCTTAGGTAATTGTAGTTATAAAACATTCAATCATTCACTTTTGGAAGTGAAAGAACTTTTTAATATACGAATAGTAACAGAAAGTAAGAAAAGTTACAGGGATCCTTTTTAAAAAAAATGTAAGTAGTTCAGTAAATACATTTAATTTACAAAGCATTTAATTTTGTCAGTTTTCGAAGGGAGATAATAAACATAAGTTCACTGAATATCATGTTCCTGGTTATGAGTTAATTGAAGTAGATGTATATGCTGTGTATAGTTTTTATGTAAAACACTACAGTCCAGCATCAGTTTGCATGGGGAAATTTTAGAATGTAATGTATCTGTGGACCGAAATTGTGAAGTGTAAATATTTTAGCTAAAACATTGCATTCAACATTTGCAATCATGCTGCCAAAAAGTAATGTCTAGGTCTCTCATCCAAGGCAAGATAAGAAATGTAATATAGCTGTTTAAAAATCTTTAAATATTCTCTAACCAATACAAAACTACTTATCATTACTTACATCTGATAGCATCAGGGTGTTCTGAATTCAGAAAGACTGACAGGCCAGTCACCCATTCCTCCTGACTTATTATATTATCACTGTCATGGTCAAAGGACCTAAAAACTGAAAAAACAAGATGCATTTGTGAAACACTACATATGTCCTTATCACTACCTTTACAACTTTAAAGCCAAGTTCTGACCTCTATGACCTTGACCATTGACCTGACCTATTTTTGGAAAACATTTATGCTCCTCTTGACTAGACTAAAACACTTGCCATGTATAAAAAGTCTTTCTTATTGAATTGAAGGTTCACAATTGCAAAGTCTCGGCACACAAACACACAGTCAGACAGACAGACACATGTACAAGACAAAAGCAATATGCCCCAATTCCTGATCTGGATGATAATAAATTGTAAAAAAAAAAACTTTAGTGATAAAAAACAAGCGACTCCCTGTACCCCTTGCCTTGATTATGGGTGACAATAAAATTTACAATAGGTTCCAATGTTAAACTATATTCCCAGCTGGTGGCCACCTTGGATTGGATGCAGACCTTCCAGGCACAAATTTCAACGGGGACTACCCACGGACTGTTGTAATCAAGTTTGGTTCCAATTGGATTAGTGGTTTCTGACGCCAATTCTTTAATGTCTGCCAACATAAACCATTGTTCCCTCATGGAATCCATCTTTGAAGAGGTAAAGAAATGTTGGATACCTTTTAAGGAACCAATCGTGATTTAGTTTGGTTCTCATTGGTCTACTAGTGTCTGAAGATAAGATCTGTGAATATGTTTTCTGTAGGATCCAATGCTAAACTATGTTCCCTGCTGGTAGCCTTCTTTGATGAGATATATATAGGCCTTCTGGATACCTTTTTTGAAAGGAACCATTTATGGACAATTGTGACTAAGTTTGGTTATAACTGGACATGTAGTTTCTGCAAAGAAGATCTTTGAATGATTTTCTCATAGGGTTTAGTCAATGTCCCACCCCTTTGCAGCCGTCTAAGATGAATTACAGACCTGTCAATGACCTGTTTTTGAATGTACCATCTAAGGAGTCGACTACTGTGACTAAGTTTTGTTATAATAAGACAATTAAATTCTTAGAAGATCTTGGAATGTGTCTCTCATAGGGTCAATGTTAAACTATGTTCCCTGGTGGCATGCATCTTATATGGGTTGAGGACCTTCCGAATACAATTTTTCAAGGGGAACACCTACGACTATTGCATCCTTTACTACTACAATTACATGTAAACATAATACATGTTGGTGCCATTCATTAATAGCAAGTACAAAACAAATGGAAAACATGAATTCAAATTTGTAGAATACCCTTGATCTCTTTGTACTAACTTTAAGGGACATAAAGATTGTTAAGATTCAAATATAAAGCTCTTTTTTTCATACCTTGATTGGACTAGATACTGACTTACAACACTATATTATACAGTGAAACCTGTCTAAACGGAACCCCTCTGGGACTGAAGATTTTGTTCCGTTTAGACAGGTGTTTGGTTTACACAGGTTCAAAATGTATAGAAATTTGAAGGAAGGGTCTTCATATCATGTTTGGTTTACGCAGGTCTTCACTTTAGTCAGGGTTCGGTTTAGACAAGTTTCACTGTATATATATGTATCATTTTTATAATACACATGTAAGAATAAGTATATATACATGTTTCTCCAATTCTTAGCGTGTTAACCCAGTTGGTTAAAAAACGTATCATTTTTAATCGTTGGTTAAATTTCTGCGTGATGTTTCCAGCAACATTTCATTTCATTCATAAAGTTTATTGTGACGTTATCATTACTAGGCTCTGAGATAGCACAACCAATTTTGACAAAGCATGCTGAACTATTGAATCTGCACCTGAAACACAGTAAAACTCATTGCGGAAACAATATATCCTTCCCTTTGCTCGTGGATTACTATATTTCTCCATTCTCGATAGTTAAATTTCCGATTTTAACATGCTCGCTAAAGCTTGCATGTTGAAAATGACAAATTTAACTATCTCGAACTGGACGAATATCGTTAGCCGCTTGATCTGGAAGGATATACTTAATATATAATTCGTTCAAGTAAGCCCTTTATAAAAAAGGACAAAATTCTTATCAAACATTTAAAAATTTCAATGATGTGGAGGCAAACTTAAAAAAAAAAACTTATCAATAATAATGTGGAAAATGCTGTAAATTTTGATGAAATGAATAAAAATAGTAAACAAAATAATAAAAAAAAAAATTCAGATGCTCAGGAAAAATGGAAAAATTAAAAGAGGAAGGTGGAAAAAATCTATCATTTTATGACATTGAACTGCTCATAGATCATTTGCAATAATAGTTAACAATACATGTATTATCATTATATTTGTACATACTTCTATCTAACAGTAAATCATCAGTCATTCTAAATTGTTCTGTTAAAAAATCCCTGAACACATTTCTGTCCATCCTTTTAGAGCCTGCTGGCACATGAAATTGTTGATACATGCAAATAAGTCTCTCAATCTCATCCTTTGTAACTGTCAAAACATAACAAACATTTCTTTTAGTTTTACATGAGAAAAGATTGATTAACAAACTTCACTATACGTTTTTTGTGAATTAAATACACATTGCAGCACCAAGCATGATATTTTGATCCATTTCATTAAACAAATAAATGCATAATTTTGCAAATGATAGGATTATTTTCACATAATTAGGAACAGATTCAGGGGTGGTGTAAACCAAAAAAATTTTAAGGGAGAAATCAGGGTTTTGGACAAATCTTTGTCAAAAAATTCGCAATTTTTTTCCATAACACCCCATCTGACTTTAAATCCTAGATCTGCCCTTGCACATAAATACTTGAAGTAAATAACATGCAAACAGGCAAAATAGCTGTATCATGTCAGCACATAAACATAAAACCTTAAGTTACTAAGTAAAAAGACATAAAATATGTAACTGACCAAATATGTTAATCTATAACATACCTGGCAACTAAAATCTTAAATTAAATGAGAGACAACTGAAGTTGAAATGGATAATGGGAGAAACCAGTTATATGACATAACATAATAATATAGGGTTCGTAGTATATCAAGAAAGGAAATTCATGATAATAGGCCCACATGTTTATAGGGGTCTATCTTTATATTCTTTTGATGTTCTCATATGTTTATCAATTTTACATTTAATTTGGTTACATAATTAAGGCATTCGAATGTAAACTTGACTACAAGTCAAATTTGCAGAAAACAAAGAACCAGTCAACTTTATTTACTTGCCACAAAAGGTGCATGCAAAATTAAGGTTAGATGATCCAATCACTTGCTGAAATATGAACTCTCACAAAACACAAATTGCAAGTCATTCATCTAGTAATGAGGGTCAATGTGGCCTTATTTTGTCTGATTTGGGCAAATCATCAAAAAAGAATGTATTTGAAATGCCCAGCCATGTACAGTAACTGAGATATGAACTGGACATGAAATTGCATGTTAGGCAATCAAGTTGATAAAACAGGTCAAGAGACCATATTTTTTTGGAGGCTGCAAATTAACCCAGGTTGCACAAGTCTTGAACATTTGATGCATGGCCTCCACAACAAACATGTGTTAGCACTTCTTCTTCTTAAAAAAAAAAGCTGACCTGGCAGTCGATCCAGGGAAAAACTTCATATGACTCTTTAACAAGAATATGTGTCTAACAGACACAATGCTCCGCCTCACCACTGATTTGAAGAATGGTATATTTCGTGATCAGTAAAGCATGAAGTTGGTTGCATGGAATCTTAATATGATTTTAGTTTAATTTTACCCCAATAGGTATTTAATAAAATTCAATGATAATAGAATACATCTTTCATAGAAAAGAAACTTAAACCTATGGAAAAACCTTAAACAGTGACTATCCCCCTTTTTCCATGACCAGTGAAGCATGAAGTTGGTTACATGGGTAAATATTTATATTTTTTTATCTATTTATACCCTAATGTGTATCTATATAAAGTGTACTGATAATAGCATACATCATGTACATCATTCACAAAGAAAAAACTAAAAACCTAATACTACGCCCTTTTTCCCCATGATCACTGAAGCATGAAGTAAGTAACAACATGGATAAATTTTTATTATGATTTTTGTTTAATCAGATGCTTATGTGTATTTATGTAAAGTTAAATGATAATAGATACATCCTTCACAGAAAAAAACTTCAACCTGTGGGTAAACCTCACAATATCCCGCTTTTTTTCCCTGTGATCAGTGAAGCATGAACTTGATTGTATAGGTAAAATTTTATTATGATTTTTGTTTAATTAGATGCTAATGTATATTTATGAAAAGTTTAATGATAATAGCATACATCCTTCACAGAAAAAAAACTTCACCCTGTGGGTAAACCTCATACTATCATGCTTTTTCCCCGTGATCAGTGAAGCATGAAGTTAGTTGGACAGGTAAAATATATTATGAATTTTGTTTAATTAAACAAAAATGTGTATTTATATAAAGTTTAACAATAATGGCATACATAATTCACAGAAAAAACTTCAACCTGTGGGTAAACCTCATACTATCACACTCTGATCAGTGAAGCATGAAGTTAGTTGCATGGGTACAGTTTTATTATTATGATTTTTGTTTAATTAGACGTTAATGTGTATTTATATAAAGTTTCACTATAATAGCATACATCCTTCCCAGAAAAAGAACTTAAACCTGTAGGTAAACCTAGCTTGGGATGAACGAACGGACCAATGGACTTACAGATGGACCCACGGACAGACGGACAACCCAAACACTTTATGCCTCCCTACTATCGTAGGCGGGGCATAAAAAGTAAAATAACAATCATCTAAGCATCTCCACTATTACCAATGCAGCCACCTCACTAAGGAGAATTCAATGCCCAGTGCAAGTATTGTTGGTCAGAGAATTATGGTGTATTGACAATCATTGACAATCAATCTATTGAGGAAAATTCTGTTGCAATTTAGAAGAGTTCTCAAGAAGCCAAATTATATAAATTAATTGTACATGTATTTACCCTAATGTGATGGGCTGATGAATTTCTACTAATGTGTTTGGGATTTTTATAAACATGTCCTTCAATAATTTTCCTTATTTTCATGTAAATATTTCTTTTAAATGATGGTAAATTATGAATAAGAATGACTTTGGTTTCTTTTATTATAATAAAGGGCTACGCCGAGCGCAGCATGATACGACCGCAGCATGTCGACCACTGAAATTTCAACAAAAGTAGTTTAAAGTGAATGTGGACACAGTAAAGAGCTTGACACAATAATTAGATGGACACAAAAAGAAGCTAGACACAGTTATTAGCTAGAAACAAAATAGGGAATAAATAAACCCTTTTGATTACTTATTGATAAAAAACCGTAGAGCTATGCAAAATATGTACTATCAACTAAAACTTAACATCCATAGAAATTCAAAGAAAAAAAAACCATCGAAATCTCATGAAAAATAAAGATATGACATATTTAGAAAAATTGCAATTTTTGCCCCTTTGACCCCTTGTAGCTTGGAAACGGTAAAAGCTACACAAAATCTGTTGACATACTGCTGAAAGCTTATATCAAGAGGAATCCAAAGAAAAAAATCCCATCGAAATCCGATGAAAAAT
>MJUU01017979.1:184245-195433 GCA_002080025.1 Modiolus philippinarum
GGGGGGGGGGAAACGGGGCCAAGATTGCAAATACATGTATGCTGATTACCTAAAATTTTTATTTTTTATCGGATTTCGATGGGATTTTTTTCTTTAGATTCCTCTTATTGTCAGCTTTCAGAGGTATTGCAACGGATTTGTCATAGCTCTTACTGTTTTCAAGCTATAAGGGGTCAAAGGGCCCAAAATTGCAATTTTTAGAAATGTGTGAAATCTTTATTTTTCATCAGATTTTGATAGATT
Organism: Modiolus philippinarum; assembly: GCA_002080025.1. Lineage (NCBI taxonomy): Eukaryota > Metazoa > Mollusca > Bivalvia > Mytilida > Modiolidae > Modiolus > Modiolus philippinarum. The sequence goes on from MJUU01017979.1 coordinate 184,489, forward strand.
TATTCTATGGATTTGTCTTGTTGTAAGCTTTTGGTAGTATGTCAACAGAAATAGCATAGCTATTACCATTTCCGAGCTATAAGGGGTCAAAGGGGCCAGAATTGCAATTTTTCTTAATGTGTCCACAGTCTGTGCCTTTAGCCACTAGCCCTATGCCTGAGACTAGTAAAATTAGCCTCGGGCTAGTAGATATTTGAAGTTACTAGCCCGGTGGGCTAGTTAAAATTGTACTTTTTAAACAAAGAATCTTCTGTAAGTTCTAGTGAAATTGAGTTCGGGCTAGTACAACACAGGGCCTTACTAGCCCCTTAGGGCTAGTGAATGAAAAAGTTTTTGGCACAGACTGGTGTCCATCAAATTACTGTCAAGCTCCATACTGTGTCCACATTCACTTTAAAATACACTTGTTCAAATTTCAGTGGTCGACATGCTGCGCTCGGCGTAGCCCTTTATTTTGTATATTATTATTATATATGCAAACAAAGTTTATTATGATGTTTTTGCGGATTCAGTCTGGGTTTAATGATTCAAATGGGACTTGGCAGTCATTTTCACGAGTGTATACCACAGTCAGATGTTGCATAATTTTGGCAGTGAGAAATATCGGTCAGTTATCTCCCTGTACCAAGTTAGTTATATGTCTAAGTGTAGATTTCTTATTCAGTTAACATACATGTATCAATGGACTCTTTTGATATTTAAAAAATCAATATTATCTCCACTTTGACCATTTATACATGTAACTAAGTTGGTACAGAGAGATAACTGACATGTTTCTCATTCTATTGGAAATGAAAGATTTTAAGTTGCTGTTAAGAGCTTTCTATATAGATATAAATAGGGATAAAATGATTACAAATGAAAAAAAATGTAGATCCTTTGGTCAGACAAATGAAATATTTTGCTATGTTTGCCAGCCAAGGCTAAAAATTACCTGTCAGAACTGGCACATTTCAGAAAGATTGGATGTGCATGAAATTTAAGGAATATAATAAATAATTGACTTACACCATGAAATGGAGATACAATGTAATTTTGACTTTGACTTTTCATTGATTTCTTCTGCAAAGAAAAGCTTGTGAGTGTGACTCCTTAAAAAACTTGAAATTTAACAAAAAAGACACTATATGTAAATGTGCATGAAGGAATATGATTACTGTCCAAACTTGGTAAGGGCGATACTTTGACATTTTATTTAGTTATAGGAAATAAGGGTAATAGGGATCCCTTTGTGGCTTTGCCACAGTAACCTGCTCATATATTACTGTTGGCAATTTCAGTTGGAACTTAAGTTGCAACTGAAAACCAAAATAAACACCGTTTCGAAGGTCTAACGCTATTGCTGGAGAAATGTGCTTTTAGAATGTATAAGTATTGCTTGTATAAGTACCAAAATCTGATTGATCAAATTTGTGTTACCTCCACATTGAAGACTCAAACACTAGAAACCTTTGATTGGCCAGGGGATGATTGTACTAATGGCACTAAAAGACTCGCCAATCAGATCTTGAATCATAAATGTTGCAAACTAGAGGTCCATTTCAATTTGCTTGTATTTATTTGATATAAGACAGGTCTTAAAAAATTAACAGTATAAAGTTTAACACAGAGAGATATTCCTTTCTTACACACAGTGTAGCGCAGAGGAGCGAGGGTTAAAATATACAAAAACAATGGGCTTTGTGTGTAAATTGACGACAGACCTCTGATGAACATGAATTATTTTGATTCTAACTTGACAAATGTATCAATAGCCATTACACAAATTTTTACTGGTGCTTAAATCAGGGTTGCCACACATCCTGAAAACTGGAAAAACACTTGAATTTCATTTTGAACTTCAAGGGCCTGGAAAAGACCTTGAATCTAAGAATATTTGGAGATATCCTGGAAAAACCCTGGAATTTGACAAATTTGATACGTCAATAATTTCTGGAAATATCACCACTGGGGTGTGAGTTCGCACCCCACATTATACATTACAAAAAAGGGTGCACTTGACTTACAATCTAAAGTGATAAGTTACCCGCCCAAGGTTGGTGGTTTTCTCCGGGCACTCCGTCTTCCTCCACCACTAAAACTGATCGTCATGACATAGCTGAAATACTGCTGAAAGTGACGTTACACCCCATATTAATCAATCTATATATACATAGCTAGCCATCATGGTTTTCGTTGTTGCCATTTTAGAAATGATATTAATAGAAGCATTCTCTAAAATTTTTGCACTCCTCCTTGTATGATATGTGTATTTTGTCATAGATTATAAAGAAATTTCATCATGTTTTCAGCAATCAACTTTAAAATTACAAAGAATACAGAAGGCTGTAGAGTTGTTGACATTGTCATCCCAAGGAGCACCTAAAAGTATGGAAGAGGCAAGCAAGAAACGGTACCAGTTTTGGGAAACACAACCAGTACCTAAAATCAGTATGTATATTATGTGTAGGAAACAAGCAGTAATCTATTTCCTGGTATATCATGTATATATTTGTATCATGCATGAATGATTTGTAAATACAGAACACACAGAGACATTCAGTTAAAAATCACTCTGGTCCGACAATTTTCACCTTTGTCACACCAGAATTCACAGACATTGTCGGTGTTTGTCCGGCAAAATGATCGGTGAAATTTCACCCAAAAAATCGTCAGTATTTTCTTTAAGTTAGGTCAATTAATAAATGCCTATGAAAGTCGGACTTCCACCAGAATTGTCAGAGTTTTAGTGTCCTGTATTTGTCTCTTTTTAAAAAAAATCAAAGTTATAGGCTAATATCAAGGGAAAAATAATTAAGACCGGTTTTCTTGTGACACACCCTTTCAAAAATTGTATTTCCGCAAGTATTTATAAATGCCACGAATAAAAAGACAAACCAATAGCTTCAAGAAGCAAATATGTCCTTAATTTCCATTCGATCAGGAATAGTGGGTTAAACATGTCTACTTTCAAAACTTAAACTCTCGTAGTTTCTCATTCTGACGGGGTGCACGAAATTGAAGCATAGCATTAAAATTTTAAGGCCAATCAAAATACTGTTTTATCGGATTCCCCTGAAAAATTGGAACTGACGTATTGTGACAAAAATAGGAACCAAAAGACGTTGTCTCTTTCAAAATTCACTGAGGCATTTCAGGATTGTCAAATTATTATCTCAACAAAAATGAATTTTTAGTTCGCCTCAACGAAGTTGAGGGGGACTATTGGAGTACCCCCAGCGTCCTCGTCCGCGTCCGTGTCCGCGTCCGCATTTGGGTATATATCTTAGTAACTATACAGTGTAGGGTCATCAAACTTTGCATGCAGGTGCATCTTGGGTTAACTCACAGCCTCCAAGAAAATAAGTTCTCTCTGACCTATATTTTCCGCTTGAGTGGCTTGCATTCAAATTTACATTTTAGTTCATATCTCAGTTACTATGCATATAGTACAATAATCTAACTGTGCATGTGCATGCATCTCTGGTGGTAGGTCAGCATCCAGGCAAAAGGTCACTTTGACCTATATTTTCCGCTTGAGTGACTTACATTCAAGTTTACATCCGAGTTCAGATCTCAGTCACATTCAAGTTTATGTCCGAGTTCAGATCTCAGTCACTGTACATGGTAGGATCATCTAACCTTGCATGTGCATGCATCTCTGATGGTAGGTCAGCATCCAGGTAAAATTAGGTCACTTTGACCTATATTTTCCACTTGAGTGACTTACATTCAAGTTTACATCCGAGTTCAGATCTCAGTCACTACATGGTAGGATCATCTAACCTTGCATGTGCATGCATCTCTGATGGTAGGTCAGCTTCCAGATCAAATAAGGTCACTTTGACCTATATTTTCCGCTTGAGTGACTTACATTCAAGTTTATGTCTGAGTTGATATCTCAGTCACTATACATGGTAGGATCATCTAAACTTGCATGTGCATGCATCTCTAATGGTAGATCAGCATCGAGGCAAAATTAGGTCACTTTGACCTTTATTTTCCGCATGAATGACTTACATTGTACATGTTTACGTCCGAGTTGATATCTCAGTCACGGTACATGGTAGGATCATCTAACCTTGCATGTGCATGCATCTCAGATGGTAGGTCAGCATCCAGGCAGAATTGGGTTGCTGCGACAAAGTGCCACAACGAGGCGAACTTTGTAATCGTTGATTACCTATGTTTATAATATTAGAAAGCCGTCTCAGATAAAACACATAGAAGCTATTTTTCGTTTTTTTTTCAAAGTTATTTATAGCATGCTATTTATAGGTCGTCACTCACAAAGATTTACCTTGACCCAACAAAACCAAATTATGCAATTTTAAGGCTGATGTCCGTGTAAATTATTCAATAAGTAACAAAATATTTTATATAATATGATCTGATCTTTTAACAACTTTTGAGTTCTTGCAGTCACTTAATTCCTGATGTTCATACAAATTATAAGTTATTTTCTGCCATATGCATAAGGTAATATTCTTTTAGCTCGCTGGGATGAATGTCCGGAGAGCTATTGTCATACCGTCAGCGTCGTCGGCGTCAGCAAAACTTTAACCTGGCTTGTGGAATTGAAACCTGAAGAGCTAGGATGTTGATATTTGGTATGTGACTTCCTTGTGATGAGAGCTTTCTTCTGGTACCATATTTGTAGACATTTTGACCTTGACCTTGCCCTGAGGGCAATTTTTGAAAAACTTTAACCTTGCCTCTAGAAGGTAGGCTTTTAGTGGTAGGGTGTTTATATTTGGTATGTAACTTCCTTATGATGAGAGCTTTCTAGTGGTACCATATTTGTAGACATTTTGACCTTGACCTTGCCCTGAGGGAAATTTTTTAAAAACTGTAACCTTGCCTCTAGAAGGTAGGCTTTTAGTGTTAGGGTGTTCATATTCGGTATGTAACTTCCTTATGATGAGAGTTTTCCAGTGGTACCATATTTGTAGACATTTTGACCTTGACCTTGCCCTAAGGGCAATTTTTGAAAAACTTTATCCTTGCCTCTAGAAGGTAGGCTTTTAGTGGTAAGGTGTTCATATTTGGTATGTAACTTCCTTATGATGAGAGCTTTCTAGTGGTACCATACAGTTAGCTCAACGTGAACTGATTTTCCTCTCTTATTACGGATTTAGGTGTAACACGGTGTGACACGGTTAATTTCAGATTAATCTCCAAAATCCCTCCCAAACTCTAATCTCAACACCGCGAGTTTTATTGCTGTTGAGAGCAATAAAACTTATAAATGTTAATTACCTGTCCGATGTCAAAATTAAATTATTGACAAGTTCCAAGTCAATATTTGTTACAGTTGTAGAAATTTCATCATCTTCGCTGTTTATGACAAATCATTTTCTTGAAAATACATTTTAAGAAGTAATAATTATATAATTTGATAACTGTCAGGTGCCAAAACATTTAAAAAAGTAAATTTATTTGTATTGCTGCGTAAATCTTCCAACATGTGAGACATGAGGTTTTCACTTGTTTCGCTCCAAAAATATTCCGGTCCAGACTATGGATTTAAACAGTTTACAGAACAAAATGCGGTTATAACTTAATTTTAACCTCTAAAAATATTTCAAGTTTTAGCGTATGTCCTGCTAACGAACATTGTTCAATTTTATTCATCCCTTTTATAAGTAAAAGTTCCAAGATTTTCGGAAAATCAGTTTGTAGTGAATCAAGCATCACCATTAGGTAAATGTCTAAAAATAGAATATGTGACAAAATAGGTTTACATAATTTTTATATACAAATTACATCTTTTTCTAAGTTTCCTTTATTTTTCTAAACTTTGTGGTCCCTTTCTTTGGTAAAAACAAGCAATTTTATTTTTATTTTATTCCCAAAACATGTGAATTCCCTGGCGTGGATATAATACTTTGTCAGTAGAATCTGTTTGGATTTTCATACCGATCTTTTTCAAGTTATTTCAAAAACAAATTTTCTTTTTACTTTTAATTACTAGGAAAAAATATTATTTTTATTTAAACATTATTGATGAAATGTTAATGACTTGCTAATTAATGACTGTGGTTACCGGCAAAAGATTAAAAGAACACAGGTAAATAAATTTCTCGGTGTTGGGAGGATTTTCGTTTTCAGGGCAATAAACGACACGCTAATCCGTGTGATTCCTCCAAGACAACACTGAGTATTTTTCGGTGAATTTCGGTGTTTTGCAGTGTCCCACCAGGAAAATACTCGGTGTTGAGAGAAAGAGAATCAGTTCGCGTTGAGCTAACTGTATTTGTAGACATTTTGACCTTGACCTTGCCCTAAGGGCAATTTTTGAAAAACGTTAACCTTGCCTCTAGAAGGTAGGCTTTTAGTGTTAGGGTGTTTATATTTGGTATGTAACTTCCTTATGATGGGAGCTTTCTAGTGGTACCATATTTGTAGACATTTTGACCTTCACCTTTTCCTGGGGACAATTTTTTTAAAAACTTTAACCTTGCTTCTAGAACGTAGGCTTTTAGTGGTAGGGTGTTCATATTTGATATTTAACTTCCTTATGATGAGAGCTTTCTTCCGGTACCATATTTGAAGACATTTTGACCTTGACCTTGCCCTGAGGGCAATTTTTTTAAAACTTTAATTTTGCTTCTTGAATTAAGTTTGTTAGTGATAGAGTGTTCATATTTGGTATGTGACGTTCTTTTGATGAGAGCTTTCTGATGGTATCGTAGTTGTAGACATTTTGACCTTGACATTGCCCTTAGGGCAATTTTTAAAAAAAAACTTTAACTTTCTTCTAGAATTAAGTTGTTTAGTGATAGGGTGTTTATATTTGATATGTGACTTTCTTGTGAAGAGAGCTTTCTATTACTTTCAAATTTATTGTGCATTGAGGTTACTGGAATCCCTGGCGAGCTATGTTGTCCTCTGACAACTCTTGTTAAAAATATCCTCTCGTTCTTCTGACTATAAAACTATGAAAATCAAGCCTTTCCTAAGTCATACTTCACTTAGAGATAATTACTTTGTATCCACAATTGGATAAATATTGAAAAGTACAATTAACAACAGCAGGTGAGTTAATCCTTTGTTTATCAGTTTAGCAGACATCTGTGAATGTCGGGTTTGATGTCGGACATTCACCCTGTTTCACCTACAATTCACCGACGTCGGATTTGAGTGATTATTAACTGAATGCCTCTGTTTGTACTGTATGGGTAATTAAAAAGTAAGTGAGAACTGAACCGTCATTTAAAAGAACGAACGATCCATGGACAATTGCAACATCAGAAACACTAAGAAGCAAGGACACCACTTGAGTACAGGACAAAAAAGAAAAATGAAGACACACATACAGATGAACAACACGACCCAATAAAAGCTATTAGTGAGATCAGGTGTTCCGGTAGAGTAAGCATCTCCTGCTTCTTATAAGATGCCCGCCATGTTGAATATGTCAACTCCAGTAGTAAAGTCAAATCCTATAGAGGAAAAACAAACTTAAGTTGCAGAGGGAAAGATCTGTTCTCATATGGGAAACAGATATCCCATCCATAGCAATTATTACAAAATTATAGAAGAGATTTTTCAGGAGCAAAAATCAAAGAGGCAAAAAGAAAAGGCACTGGAAAAAAATGTTACTAATATGTTAGAATTAATGTATAGAACTTCTTTAAGGAGTGAAAGAGGAGATACCTCATTTGTAGAAATATTTTAATGTTACAAATCTGTAGTTCTTTGAGAAAATTTTAAATACTGTGGAAGTACTTTTATTCGTGGACATCAGTTTTCACGGTATTCATAAATATTATTATTTCTTGGGCACTTGAATTTGTGGTTCCCAATTCAAGCATTTAAATTCTATGAAGAAAATGCAATTCGTTAAGAATGTAATTTCTTGGTTAAAGCAAACCACAAAATCCACCAAAAATTGGAACCCTACGAACAATAATACTTTTACAGTAGTTCAGGAAAGTTTACTCAGTTAGTGTACATATACGTGTATGTGTAAAATGATTTGGAAATATGAGTTTGTTTATTTTATTGGAGAAATCCAGTCCATTTTATGTTTAGGGCTGTTCCAGAAATAATTGTATGTGGTGGGGGGTGGGGTGGTCGGAAGGCACTTTAATTAAAATTTGATGGGTTATGGGGTAAATTGAAGACTTTCACCGAAGAAGCAATGAGACATATTAATTAAAATTTTATGCATGGTGGGTCCTTATAAAAAGTGCCTTCCATCCCCCCCCCCCCCCCCCCCCCTTGTGTTGTAGAAAGAATCAAATTGAGATACATGTACATATTACATGATAAACTAATTTCTTTTGCTGGAACGATTATACACATAGTATTCTGTAATAAGTATTATTTTTTACTTTCAGATGAGAAAATTGCAGGGTCAGATAACCATGAAATCGAGGGAGATAAACCACAAGAGGAAATACGACAGGATCCCTACTCATTACCGGCTGGATTCCAGTGGGATACTCTTGATTTAAATGATCCTTTAATTGTAAGTAGTAAAATCTCAGAATGATTTGTTGAATGATTATATTGTCATGTTGAACACTGCTGAGAGACAAAGTTCATGATACTGAATTTTAGTTAAATTGGCAGTGGTCAAGTAAGTTGAAGAGATGTTCATTGTTGGTAAAAACCTGAATTTAATAATTATTTCAGAATACATGTAAAAACAGTTTTGCTTTATTCACTATATGCTGATGTGAGAAATATTTTTCTCACATAGACATGATAGAGTTAAATAAATTTTGTAAATGTTTGAAAATGAGGCTTGCCTCATTAGACAAAGTCAATCTCCGTAAATGACACTGATAGGTAGAAAATTAACAAATCATTTAGCATTATATTGTATGCATCATATTCTTACAGTAATAATTAATACTAATCACTGAATTTATATAGTTTGTTGATAAAAAGATGAAGGAACAATATTTCAGAGTATACTGTAAACCGGGGAAATTTTCGCGGCAGTTTTATTTGCGCGATTTTCGCGTTTGGAATGGAAGCAGGAAAAAAAAAACGGCCCGAATATACTTGTCTATTATTTAAGTCAATGGTTAACAATTTGCAGCGCAAATTCAAAACTGTGCGAACTAAAATCATGTCTATCTGCCGCGAAATAAAGACGGGCAACAATTTCCTGGTTTACAGTACATCAGGGATGCAAATTTCCAGGGGCCCAGTAGCCCAAGGCCCCTAAAAATTGACCTGGGCTACAAAAATTTTAAACCAGTAGCCCAGGTGGCTACTGAAATATCCTGCAATTTCGGTTAACAATACAGTACTGGGCTAGTAAATTTTTGGCTGGGCTACTGAATTCTGTTTGCTAGGGGCCCAGCTGGCCACCTCACCAAAATTTCCAATGTTCATCCCTGTACATGTACATGTATATCAATTTCTGTATTTGCAGTTAAAAGAATTATATACATTACTGAATGAGAATTATGTTGAAGATGATGATAACATGTTTAGATTTGATTACTCACCAGAATTTTTACAGTGGTAAGTCTAGAGGAAGATGATTATTACCCTGCTGCTTACAGTGAAGGGATATTGTAATCGTGTGCATCCATCTGTACATCTGCCTTTAAAGTGCTCCAACAAGTTTATTTGGATTTTGGTAATATTTGTACAGTACTAGCTTTTAGCTCAAGTATGCTTGAAGCAAGTTCAAAGAGGAGTCCTATTTGAAATCTTTTGTAGGATTTATGCCTTTATATAGCTTTGGAAATTGACAAAATGTTTTTATTGTAAGCTTTTTAGCAAATTATTTCTCATTGGATTTTGATAATATTTAATACAGTAGCTAAGCATGTGGACGTCTCAAGGGAGTTGAAGAGGGTCCTCAGTAGTTTACTGCGGATAACCTCTGACTTTACCCATATTTCTCTTTCTGAATATCAAGATAGTTACCTGTCTTCACAGGTAAACTGTTTGTTCAAACATCCCATTGTTACAACAACTTTCATTCATGCCTGAAGAGTTTCATCCTCTAGGAAAAATCTATCAAACTGATTAAATTACTTCAAAGGGTAAAGTCAGAGGTTATCTGCAGTAATATTTTGTAGATGTTATGCCACTGTATTACATGTTTGTTTTCAAATGATATATTGCTATGCATAGCATCCTTATATATGTTTAGATTCGATTATTCACTGGAATTTTTATGCCCCCAGATGGAGGATCAGGGGACATATATTGTTTTTGTCCTGTCTGTCTGTCTGTCTGTTTGTCTGTGAGTCCGGAACTTTAACCTTGGCTATAACTTTTGAACTATATAAGGTAGACTTTTCATACTTGGCAAGTGTATAGGGGAACATAAACATAGGTAATCAACGATTACCGAGTTCGCCTCGTTATGGCACTTTGTCACAGTAACAAAATCTTGACTGGATGTTGACATCACATTTGCATGCCTAAGCAAGGTTACATGATCCTACCATGTATAGTGACTGAGATCTGAACTTGCTTGAAAACTTGGACATAAATCACTCATGTGTAAAACATAAGTCAAAGTGACCTACTTTTGCCTGGATGCTGATGTACCATCAGGGATGCATGTCTATGCAAGTTTACATGATCCTACCATGTATAGTGACTAAGATCTGAACTCATCCTAAAACTTGAATGTAAATCAATCAAGCATAAAATATAGGTCAAGGTGTCCTAATTTTGCCTGGATGCTGACCAACCATCAGAGATGTATGCATATGCAAGGTTACATGATCCTACCATGTGTAGTGACTGAGATCTGAACTAGTCAGAAAACTTGAATGTAAATCAATCAAGCATAAAATATAGGTCAAAGTGTCCTAATTTTGCCTGGATGCTGATTCACCATCAAAGATGCATGCATATGCAAGGTTGCATGATCCTACCATGTATAGTGACTAAGATCTGAACTCTTCCGAAAACTTGAATGTAAATCAATCAAGCGTAAAATATAGGTCAAAGTGACCTAATTTTGCCTGGATGCTGACCT
>MJUU01017979.1:202540-222351 GCA_002080025.1 Modiolus philippinarum
AAAACCGAAGTTGAAAATTGTTCATTGACTGCCATTTTCAAAATGGCTGCCAAAAAAGGGGGAAAATTCAACATTTTCCGATTTCAATGACATTTGGTTTCCAAATAGATCTTGATGTTGCGAGTTCAAAACTGATGTTGAAAATTGTTCCTTGACAGCCATTTTCAAAATGGCCGCCAAAAAAGGCGGTAAAATTCAACATTGTCCAATTTCAATGAAATTTGGTTTCCAAATAGATCTTGATGTTGCGAGTTCAAAACCGGTGTTGAAAATTGTTCTTTGACCGCCATTTTCAAAATGGCTGCCAAAAAAGGCGGGAAAATTCAACATTGTCCAATTTCAATGAAATTTGATTTCCAAATAGATATTGATGTTGCGACTTCAAAACTGATGTTGAAAATTGTTTGTTGACTGCTATTTACAAAATGACATCTCGGCTTCAAAACTGGTGTCGAAAGTGGTCCTATGCATATTACAACATAGGAAGACTTTGTCGACACATCTCCTCAAAATCCAATTAAGGGATTTTGCTCAAATTTTGCGTAGCTGTTTGCCACCAAATGCAGTTGATCATATCTTGCCGTCATTTTGATTCCATAATTTTACTTGAGTTATTGGACTTAATCTACTTTACTGCCGCGGCGGGGGACATAGCTACGCGTAGCAATCTTGTTAAAAAGGGCCAAAAAGGGCCAAATTAGGTGTTTTCATATATTAGGCTGTAGAATATTTATTATTTATCGGATTTTGATGGGGTTTCTTTCAGTGTGATCCTTAGGAAATTTGGAATCGGAGGTATGTCAACGGATTTCATGTCACATGTACCGTTAATGAGATAAATGGGTCCCAAATGGGGGAAATCTCAAAAATCTATTTTTTTCATTTTTTGTTCGATTTTGATGCAGTTTTTTTCATTAGATTCCTAATGAAAAATTAATATGGCGCCTAACTTTTATATTTTTGGTAACTTGTTTCCTTTCCGAGCTATGAGGGGCCGAACGGGGCCAAAATTGCAAATTTGCTGATTACCTGAAATTTTTATTTTTCATCGGATTTTGATGGGATTTTTTTCTTTGAATTCCTCTTGATATAAGCTTTCAGTAGTATGTCAACGGATTTTGCGTAGCTCTTACCATTTCCGAGCTACAAGGGGTCAAAGGGGCCAAAATTGCAAATTTGCTGATTACCTGAAATTGTTATTTTACATCGGATTTCGATGGGATTTTTTTCTTTGAATTCCTCTTGATATAAGCTTTCAGTAATATGTCAACGGATTTTTTGTAGGTCTTACCGTTTCCGAGCTACAAGGGGTCAAAGGGGCCAAAAATGCAATTTTTCTAAATATGTCAAATTTTTATTTTACATCGGATTTTGATGGGATTTTTTTCTTTGAATTCCTCTTGATATAAGCTTTCAGTGGTATGTCAACGGATTTTGCGTAGCTCTTACCGTTTCCGAGCTACAAGGGGTCAAAGGGGCCAAAATTGTAATTTTTCGATATATTTGAAATCCTTATTATTCATCGGATTTTGATCAGATTTTTTTCTTTGGATTCTTCTTGATATAAGCTTTCAGTAGTAAGTCAACAAATTTGTCATAGCTTTTCCTGTTTCTGAGCTAAAGGGGCCAAAGGGGCCAAAATTGCAACTGATTCAAGCTCTTTATTGTGTCCATTTAATTACTGTATCAAGCTCTTTACTGTGTCCTCATTCATTTGAATTGCACTCATGTTCATATTTCAGTATTCGACATGCTGCGGTCGTATCATGCTGCGCTCGGCGTAGCCCTTTATTCATTTTTAACCGGGATTTCCATCGGAAAAAATCCGGTTATTAAAATGGTGAAAATGGCGGGCGGCTGCCCAATGGGTACATCATTTGTCCGGAGCAAATCCCCTACAGTATTTGAGACAGGAAGTTTTTATATTGCAGATCAATTGGACATATATCAAAGGTGTGCATGGTACTTTGATTTTGATTTTTGATAATTTATGAAAAAAATATCAGTTGTTGAACTTAGTCATTTTTACTTCAAATTTTTATCAATGAGGTACCACCTTTGTGCGGAACAAATATCCTACAGCTTAATAGATAGGAAGTTTTTATTTTGCGATCATTTGTACCTGTATCAGAGGCGTGCACAGTACTTTAATTTTCCATTTTGATTATATTCCAAGTTGCTGAACTTTCAGAAAAAGGCTACTTTGGTGGAAGGTTTAACATTGAAAATTAATAAAAATTATAAACTTGTACATTTCAAATATTCAGGGTCAACCCATGTGTATGATATACCGTCCATGTGAAAGAAAACCCGGTTTGCTGTCAAATTGACAGCCTCTTGTTACGCATTACATTGCATATAGGGTACATTATTTGTCCGGATAACTCCTCCTACAGTTTTTCAGCTAGGAAGTTTTTATTTTGCAGATTGATTTTGTACATATCAAAGATGTGCATGCTACTTGGATTTTTATTTTGGATAATTAGGGCCCCCGCATCGAGATGCGGTCGCCCTATAGTTTTCATTTTGTCCGTCTGTCCGTCAACAATTTTTTCCGTCACAGATTTCTTGGCTTGTATATGAGGGAATGATTTGAAATTTGGTCTGAAGCTTGGGAATGATGAGTTGTATTGTGTAAGCAATTTTCAAGTTTGTCGGGCGCCCACTTCCTGTTTGCCGATACTTTGATTTTTTACTAAAAAACAAATTTTCGTCACAGATTTCTTTGCTTCAACTGGAGGGAATGATTTGAAATTTGGTCTGAAGCTTGGAAATGATGAATTGTATTGTGTAAGCAATTTTCAAGTTTGTCGGATATCCACTTCCTGTTTACCGATACTTTGATTTTTGACTAAAAACCAAATTTTCCGTCAAAGATTTCTTGGCTTCTACTGAAGGGAATGATTTGAAATTTGGTCTGACACTTTAAAATGATGAGTTGTATTGTGTAAGCAATTTTCAAGTTTGTTGGACATCCACTTTCTGTTTACAGATACTTTGATTTTTGACTATACACCAAATTTTCAGTCAAAGATTTCTTGGCTTCTACTGAAGGGAATGATTTGAAATTTGGTCTGACACCTTAAAATGATGAGTTGTATTGTGTAAGCAATTTTTAAGTTTGTCGGACGGCCACTTCCTGTTTGCCCATACTTTGAATTTTTACAAAAAAACAAATTTTCGGCACAGATTTCTTGGCTTCAACTGGAGGGAATGATTTGAAATTTGGTCTAAAGATTGGAAATGATGAGTTGTATTGTGTAAGCAATTTTCAAGGTTGTCGGACATCCACTTCCTGTTTGCTGAGACTTTGAACTTTTACTAAAAGCTAAATTTCCGTCACAGATTTCTTGGCTCCTGGAGGGAATGATTTGAAATTTGGTTTGAAGCTTTGAATTGATGAGTTGTATTGTGAAAGTGGTTTTCAAATTTGTAGAACATCCACTTCCTGTTTGTCAATACTTTGACTTTTTGAAATGACATGTTTTGGTAAAACTTCAAGAAATCACTGTATCCAGCAAATTACTGTATCAACACATTTGTGTGTCAAACAGAATGTGAATCCACACTTACCTCAATTTTACTTTTGCCCTGAGTTTCAGGATCAAAATTGCCGGGCCCTTCCGACAACGCCAGTTTCGACATGCTCTAGTTTTTCCAAAAACTACACATTGTTGAACTTTGTCATTTTTATGCATTATATTGCATATAGGGTACATCATTTGTCCGGATAACTCCTCCTACAGTTTTTAACGTAGGAAGTTTTTATTTTGCAGATTAATTGTACATATATTGAAGATATGCATACTACTTGGATTTTGATTTTTGCTGATTTTTCACACAAAAAATGCATTTGTTGAATTTAGTCATTTTAAGGCGAGATCCTCATAGGGTACCATTTGCCCAGATAAATCCTCCTACAGTTTTTAATATATTTTACAGGATGATTTTGCATCTGTAAGAGATGTGCAAGCTACTTGGATTTTAATTTTGGATAATATTTTACATAATGCAGGATTATCTGATATGTGGGGGCGTGGGGTATGTGAGCTTGCTCACTAAGGTTCTTTAATTCAATACACTTTAGGTCAGAAACAATGTTTACAGTAATTATAATTTCAAATTTCTGATTGGTAAATTCAAAATGCAGTGTTTTTGTTTTTCTTTACATATATCTTGATATCTAAATACACTTTTAAAGATTAAATAAATGTATAAAAAGTGCCGATGTTTTTTTTTTTTTTTTACAAAATTAGTAGACTAATAATTAATTCCAAAATATCATGCTTGCAAGCATTTAACACTAGCCTTGAATCAGCGATGGGGTAATTGCAATCAGTAATTGCAATTAATTGCAATAAATTACAATTTTTTTTTACAAAATTAGTAGACTAATAATTAATTCCAAAATAGCATGCTTGCAAGCATTTAACACTAGCCTTGAATCAGGGATGGGGTAATTGCAATCAGTAATTGCAATTGATTGCAATCAGTTACAATTTTTGAAGAAATTGGAAGTAATTGGAATTGAGTTTTATTTCAATTACAAGTATTTGAAAATATTGAAATACAATTTGAAAAATTGATGTAATTGCAATTACTTTTCAAATACTTTTCAAATACATTGCTAAAGATGGTGTGTGTTAAATCAGTCTGAACAATAAATCTCACATATTTAAAGTGTTTATTTAATCATTTATTATTATAGTCAATCAATGGATTTACACAAAAGACTTAATCCAATGCATTAGGTATTAATATCCTCAAAGACAAGGTGTCTAATTATGTTCCCATATACATGTATTTCTGATTTAATTTTAATTAGCTTGATAGTTTCAAATATAAACTTTTTCTGTTCATGAATTCACTGAGGGTATTTGATGAATTTCATCTGCCAAAATAAACTTTAAATGGAAACATTGTGTTGCTCAGCTCTTGAGAAAAAATATTGACCAGAACATTGTAGAATTGATGATAAAAAATGTTAACATTTATGATTAAAAAACAACAAAGAGGAGGGTTTTGATCAGAGAAAATGAGTTGAACACTACCACAATTTGGCCTGTTCCAAGTCACGAATATGTTGGTCATTGGCTTGTCCTTGTCTTCTTATAAAATTTTAGTGTCTTGATATTCAGGTTATTGAATGTGGTTTGTTTCCATTGATTTATTTATTCGCTTTTTTACTTTTTGGGCTATTTAGGGCTTTCTTTATGGTGTGAGGTTCCTCACTTGTGTTGAAGACCATATGGTGACCCCTAAATCCTTTGTTTCTGGTCATTTTAACCTGGAGAAGGGATGCAGTCTTATTGACTTTTACCTATTTCATTTCTTTTTCTGTTACTGGGTCCATCTACACTGTCTTTTACTTTCACATCTATTTGGATTTACTACATTCTACATTAAATTTGTTCATACAAACTACAAAGAAAATGTTAATACATATTGTTCTGTAATTTAGAACTTAAGTAAACTCCTGCAATAATATTCTATTAGACAGGGCATATTGTAAGGCAATAAATTTGATGATGATTTTTTTCTTAAAATGTAATTGCAATGTATTCAATTACCTTTTCAAGATATTTGAAAAAAATCAAATACTTTTAAAAAATCACTGTATTTGCAATGTAATGTAATTGGTGAAAAATGCAATGTAATTGTAAAAAAAATAATTACTTTTTTATGTAATTGAACCCAACCCTATCGTGAATGAATTTTAACTCTGTGAATGATCAAAATCATTCATTAGATTTTCAGTATCAGGCTGATACATTTTTCTGCTAAGTATTGTTTTAATTGCACTTCATAAACAATTAATGATAGAATAGTTTTTATGGCATCTGTTAATATAAATTGTCAAACTATTGCTCCCAAAATCAATCTCCTTTTCAGTGCAGGCTGCACTTTGATTTGAAAATTACACTTAGAAATCTTTCGTTTTTTATACCCCCCGCAAACAAAGTTTGGGGGGTATATAGGAATCACCCTGTCTGTCTGTCCGTCCGTCTGTCCGTCTGTCCACACTTCTCGTAAGCGCAACTCCTCTTAAACCACTTGAAGGATTTTGATGAAACTTTACACAAAGGAAGGACACTATATGGAGATGTGCATGAAGGAATATAATTATTGTCCGAAACCAGGAAGGGGAGATAATCCGACTTTGACTTTTTGTTGATTCCCTATTTATGGGTTACCTCGTAAGCGCAACTCCTCTTAAACCACTTGAAGGATTTTGATGAAACTTCACACAAAGTAAGAACACTATTAGGAGATGTGCATGAAGGAATATAATTATTGTCAGAAACCAGGAAGGGGAGATTATCCGACTTTGACTTTTCGTTGATTCCCTATTTATGGGTTACCTCGTAAGCGCAACTCCTCTTAAACCACTAGAAGGATTTTGGTGAAACTTTACACAAAGGAAGGACACTATATGGAGATGTGCATGAAGAAATATAATTATTGTTCAAAACCAGGAAGGGGAGATAATTGAACTTCGACTTTTCGTTGATTCCCCATGTATGGGTTACCTCGTAAGCACAACTCCTCTTAAACCACTTGAAAGAATTTAATGAAACTTTACACAAAGTAAGAACACTATATGGAGATGTGCATGAAGGAATATAATTATTGTCAGAAACCAGGAAGGGGAGATAATTCAACTTTGAGTTTTCATTGATTCCCTATGTATGGGTTACCTCTTATGCACAACTCCTTTTAATCCACTTGAAGGATTTTGATGAAACTTTAGACAAAGGAAGAACACTATATGTAGATGTATAAAATGTCAAATAGGCTGAAAAAGGTGAATTTTATATTTGTCTGATTTAGACAGAGTGTTTTCTTTGGAACCCTTGTGAAAAGTTTTTTCTTGAAGATTATATCATTGTGTCCACACTTGTACTGTGTCCGCACCTGTATTGTGTCCACACCAACTTAATTTTGCACTTACCATATCGATTCAGGGTTCAATGAGCGGGGGGTATCTTTGGCTGCCATTCGGCGACAGCTCTTGTTTATTCGGTTTTCCAATTGTTTTGATATAATCTGCACTGATGAGACATATTGTTGTTGAAATGGCCATATGCAGAAGATAAAAATAACTGCAATTTTGGGTACTTGATTGAAAAAAAATTTGCAATGAAAATAATCATTTTGGCTTGAACCATCTGCCTGTGATGAATTTTTCATCTGTTTTTATCAGTTCAGAGTCTGAGTCTGAGTCTTTTAATATTAAATATTAAATTTTTGTTGATTCCAGTGTGAGTCGAACCCCCTCTGTCAAGGTTCTAAGGGTTTAAAAGTCTGGTACGATATCACTGGACCACTACTGCCATGTTCAAATTTCGGTTAATTAATATGCTTAAGTCTCGTAATATCAGTCAAAATAAATTTGTAGTTCATTATTAGGGCCCCGCCATGAAATGGCGGCGCCCTATAGTAATCAGCCTGTCCGTCCGTCTGTCTGTCTGTCTGTCTGTCCGTCAGCATTTACTATGTCGTACCATAACTCAAGAATGCCTTCACCAATTTTTATGATTTTTTTACTCAAAGTTGAACTTGACTAAAGGAAGCTCCCTTTTGTTTTTGAGGAAAATCAGAAAATGATTTTTGGGAAAAAACTTCATTTTTATATGAAAAAGTGCATATTTTGAGAATTAACTCTATGTTGTATGATAACTCAAGAATTCCTTCACCGATTTTTATGATTTTGATACTCAAGGCTGAACTTGGCTAAAGGAAGCTCCCTTTCGTTTTTGAAGGAAATTGGAAAATGATTTTTGGGCAAAAAAGTTGTTTTTATATGAAAAAGTGCATATTTTGAGAATTACCTCTATGTCGTAGGATAACTCAAGAATGCCTTCACGGATTTTTATGATTTTGCTACTGAAGCTTTAACTTGAATAAAGGAAAGTCCCTTTAGTTTTTGAGGAAAATCAGAAAATGATTTTTGGGAAAAAAACTTCGTTTTTATATGAAAAAGTGCATATTTTGAGAATTAGCTCCATGTCTTATGGTAAATTAAAAATGCCTTAAATGATTTAAATAATTTTGATACTCAAGGTTTTTCTTGACCAAAGGAAGCTCCCTTTCATTTTTGAGGAAAATCTGAATACCATGAAATTCCGCAAACAGGTTTTTGGGACACACAAGGGGGCGGGACCCTTTTTGACTTTGTCAGTATTCTAGTTCTATTTTACATCCCTTTGGACTCACACAGAGATGGCGGGAGCAGTGTAATCTGTCTGTAATATCTGTGCATTTGAAGAACAGCCAAATCCCTCGGTGGGAAGGCAATCTCGATATTCTTGTCTCTAATTCTAACCCCGTTGGGTTCCCACCATAGACCGTTATATAAAAAATAACAAAAATAAAATAAAATAAGAAATAAATTATACTTTTAACTCCAGGATTTCACCACCAAATGTACTGTACTTGTACTGTATAAATGTGGTTTATTTCCCGATTTTTGAATTCACATTTTGTTTTTGTTGTTAATTTTGTTGGAAATAAAAGTGTAGTATTTTTCATGCCTTTGTCTTTTGTAACAAACACATATGACAGAAATATTTCTTTTTGACAATTTTTAACAGGTTTCATTCTTAAACCTTTTAAAATAGCTCAGATGATAATTATTTTTATTTTTCAGATATTGGCATAGATCTTTAAATCCTAGAAAATTGATAGAAGTAAAATTTTCCCATTTAAGTAGAAATATGACGATGCAAAGGACGTTAAAGCTTTATAAACTACCTGATGTGAGTATAGACTTGTATGCTGAATGATAAAATGTACAATACACTGGGAATTCCTTACTTCACACACCCAAGGTATTGATTAATACATAAAAACAGTGCAGAAAGTTGTTATACCCCCCGCAAACAAAGTTTGGGGGGGGGGAGGGTATATAGGAATCACCCTGTCTGTTTGTCCGTCCGTCCGTCTGTCTGTCCGTCTGTCCACACTTCTCGTAAGCGCAACTCCTCTTAAACCACTTGAAGGATTTTGATGAAACTTTACACAAAGGAAGGACACTATATGGAGATGTGCATGAAGAAATATAATCATTGTTCAAAACCAGGAAGGGGAGAAAATTGAACTTTGACTTTTCGTTGATTCCCCATGTATTGGTTACCTCGTAAGCACAACTCCTCTTTAACCACTTGCGCAACTCCTCTTAAACCACTTGAAAGAATTTAATAAAACTTTACACAAAGTAAGAACACCATATGGAGATGTGCATGAAGGCATATAATTATTGTCAGAAACCAGGAAGGGGAGATAATTCAACTTTGAGTTTTCATTGATTCCCTACGTATGGGTTACCTCTTACGCAAAACTCCTCTTAATCCACTTGAAGGATTTTGATGAAACTTTAGACAAAGGAAGAACACTATATGTAGATGTATAAAATGTCAAATAGGCTGAAAAGGGTGAATTTTATATTTGTCTGATTTAGACAGAGTGTTTTCATTGGAACCCTTGTGAAAAGTTTTTTCTTGAAGATTATATCATTGTGTCCACACTTGTACTGTGTCTGCACCTGTATTGTGTCCACACCAACTTAATTTTGCACTTACCATATCGATTCAGGGTTCAATGAGCGGGGGGTATCTTTGGCTGCCATTTGGTGACAGCTCTTGTTTGAGTTATCAAGGTATAGCCATGTTTAGACTTAAAAACAAAGGGATAATAAAAAAGGGTAAGAGATATCAATGGTGTTTGGGTTATTGCAGTTCGGGCAATCCAAGTTCAGTTGTATATTGATTTTTACTAGGGCAGCAGTCAATGTCAAATTATGTTCTACCGAGTTAAGTTTGTTTCAGCAAATTTAAGGAGAACTATTGGAGTACCCCTATATCAGTGTTCTCATGCAAGTATATATGTTAGTGATTATGCAAGGTTGGGTTTCATATTTGTCTTACTGGGTTTCTGTGACTTATATTTTCTACTTGATTGACTTGCTTTTAAATCTATTTCCAGAGATCATATCTCAGATTTTTAGGATCATTTAACCTTGCCTATGACAAATTGTCAAAAGAATGATGTATTTGAAATGTTGATGCCATAATGAATGATATACAATCATGTACATGAAAAACATCAAATTTATGAAAATAAAACAAATTAAGTAATATTAAATGAATAAGTATTTACTAATAGTCTCTTTTAGACAATCATGTTGTTAAAAAGTTGAGAAAATTTCTTAAACCTGAATACGGGGTTCCTTGGAAAAAAAATGTTTTGCCTTGAGAGTCTTTTAAAGTATGTTAGCCTAGGTTGAAAATTACTGTATTTTTTGTTTAATTCTCGTCATAGTAAAATACTTCATCTTGTACCAATATTTTTTTCAGGCCCCTAAAACTCCAGGATTTAGAAAATTTACCCCAACAGATGTAGCAGATACTTATAGGTGTTTAAAACAGGTTAGTAACTATCATCCACATGTTGCTGAATAGATTTCTTCTCTGTTGTTTATCTGAAATTTTATACAAATTTTACAATTTCTTTTTTCACTGTATCTTTGATCATTACTGCATTGTGTAAATTTAATGTATCATTCATACTCAGAACCATCTGAGAGAAATCTTCCTATTGTTGTAAGCTTTTATTACATCTGCTGTAAGTACTCCTGAGTACTGTTTTCACAAACATTTTAGTTTCAAACCCCCCCCCTAAAAAAGAAAAAAATAGAAGTAGTAATGAAAAAGAATCTAAGACAGAAGTGCAAATCAATTTGTTTTTGGTAGGCATAGTATCATTATTCCTCTTGGGATGTTTGTGGTATTTGAGATTGTTTGCATTTCTTTCATATCATGTAAGGGCTATTCCATTAAAAAGGATGTACCAGGGTCGGAAGGCAGAAAATGAAAATTCTTGTGGGTTCTTGTCAATTTTGTATCTTATTGCTATACTCATATTTGTACATTACCCTTGGTTGTGGGGGTAGTAGAAAAATGCCTTCCGACCCTGGTACATGTATTTTAATGGAAAAGCCCTAAACAAAACAAAAGTATGCGAGGGTACAACATCATTGTCACAAATATAACTACACAGTTTTAAACAGTTCGCTCAAAACAACACAAATGCAAGCTGTAATTGTATAAGCAATGAAGGGATAAGGAGTAAATGCAAATGAGACAAAGTCTCAACAAATACATGGTACCTGTAAAACCAAGCAATGGAACAACACTTTTATTAGCTCACCTGGCCTAAAAGGCCATGTGAGCTTTTGCCATCACTATGCGTCCGTCGTCTGTCGTCCGTCTGTCAACAATTTCAAAAATCTTCTCCTCTGAAACTACTGGGCCAAATGTAACCAGACTTCACCTGAATCATTACCAGGGTATGGCTTTCTCAAAATTGTGTTCGATTAGTCGGCTGGTCAAACAACATGGCAGTCATGGCTAAAAATAGAACATGGGGGTAAATCGCAGTTTTTGGCAAATAACTCGAAAACCGTTACAGATGCAAAAAATCTGACTTGGAGTACAAGTGATCAGCATAGCAAGATCTACCTGCCCTGCAATTTTGATGAAAATCCTAAAACCCGTCTTGGAGTTATTGCTCTTTTTCCGTAAAATTTTCAAAATTTGTGCATTTCTTATTTTTTATTTCAAAAAGTGTAACAGATAGAGATCAAGTGTAATTGCAAAAAGGTTCAGCATATCAAGATCTACAAACCCTGAAATTATGCAGAAAATCCAAAAACCCTTGTAGGAGTTATTGCCCTTTTTTCATGAAATTTTCAAAAATTTCATATTTTTTGGTCTTTATTTCCAAAACTATTGAAGATGAAGGCTAAGTGTAAATTGATAAAATGTTTTCCATGCTGTGTGGATTTCAAAAGTAGTGTTTAGAATTGTTTGTTGACCGCCATTTTCAAAATGGCTGCCAAAAAAGGTGGGAAAGTTCAACATTGTTCGATTTCAATGAAATTTGGTTTCCAAATAGATATTGATGTAGCGACTTCAAAACCGGTGTTGAAAAGTGTTCGTTGACTGCCATTTTCAAATTGGCCGCCAAAAAAGGCGGGAAAATTCAACATGGTCCAATTTCAATGAAATTTGGTTTCCAAAAAGGTATTGATGTTGATGATAAAAATTATTTGTTGACCCCCATTTTCAAAATGGCCGCCAAAAAAGGCAGGAAAATTCAACATTGTCCGATTTCAATAAAATACAGATCGAACTACCAAAGTTTTAGGGAATGAAGTTCAACTGTATTACTTACATGTTAGCTTGATTGTGGCAACTGAAAGCCAGGTGAGCGATACAGGCTCCAGGGAGCCTCTGGTTGTTGTTCTTCATCTTGTATTTATGTATTATGTCAGATTTAGATTTTTATTTTACAATTGTTAAATTCTTGTACTGTGAGTATTTACTTCACTTGAATTGTTATTTTTATCTGTTTATATTTTTCCAGTATTTAAACAAGTTTGATTTGGCGCCAATATTTACAGAAGAAGAATTTAGACACTGGTTTATACCACGGCCAGGAATAATAGATTCTTTTGTTGTAGAGGTATTCTTGTGTAGAATATATTCATCATACATTTTGGGTTCAACTTCAATATATATGTATTGACATTTATGGAAACGTCTATGATTCAATTATTATTACTCCAAAATACAAATAGCTGATTAAATTAATAATATAACTGAATTTCAGTTAACAAGTCAGGCCATGCAATAACATGCACAATAGGTACATGTATAAATTAAAAATTGCATTCAGTTATGGTCACAATAATGTTATTATTACAAGAAAACAGATTCTACTGGTTTAATGTAAGGAAGTACAGTCTGTAAATTTTTATGGATTTTGCAAATTCCGAAATAGTTTAAAATGAAGTAAAATATGAAATTCTGGATATTCTGGGAATGCAGCAAATATATTTTCTAGTGATAGCTATTTCCGCATGTTATGACTCTTCAATGCTGGTATATTGTAAACAGTTCAATTTTATTTTCACATCAAGGAATGCAACTATAAAACTAGCGTAATGACTGTCGGAAACGACAGTGATCCCCGCACCCCCTGTTTGACACAGAAAACAGCTATAGACCCTGGGTATAATTTTTCTTAAGATTTTTGAAATTAAACTATTGACAGTCACTACTTTTACCATAAGGAATTAAAGAAGGTTGTTAGGCAAGTTGTCTTTGAGACTTTCAGGAATTTTACCAAACTTGGAATCATATATTTTGGAAATCAAGTTTGTGAAATGTTTCTTTTAATTCTGACAAATTTTTTATGCCCCCAGATCGAGGATCGGGGGGCATATTGTTTTTGTCCTGTCTGTCTATCTGTCTGTCTGTTTGTCTGTTTGTCCGAAACTTTAACCTTGGCTTTAACTTTTGAACTATGTAAGGTAGACTTTTGATACTTGACAAGTGTATAGGTCTAGTCAAGAGGAACATAACTATGCATAAAAAAATTAGGTCAAAGGTCAAGGTCATAGGGGTCCAAAAGGGGTAAAATTGGGAATCTGGGGGCATATGTAGTGTTTCACAAACACATCTTGTTAACTATGGTTTCAATGTAGAATTCAAAAAAATATGTGGTCTTTGACACTTTCAGAAAATTTACCAAAATTGGAATCAATT
Organism: Modiolus philippinarum; assembly: GCA_002080025.1. Lineage (NCBI taxonomy): Eukaryota > Metazoa > Mollusca > Bivalvia > Mytilida > Modiolidae > Modiolus > Modiolus philippinarum. The sequence continues at coordinate 216,151 of MJUU01017979.1, forward strand.
ATTTTTGAAATTCAATTGGTGAAAATGATTGCCCTAATGGAAACAAAACCCCAACAGCATGGTTGCTAGGTAGAATTCAAAAAAAAAAAGGTCTTTGACACTTTCAGGAAATTTACCAAAATTGGGATCAAATATTTTTGAAATTCAATTTGTGAAAATGATTGCCCTAATGGAAACAAATCCAAACAGTTTGGTTGCTAGGTAGAATTCCAAAAAATATGTGGTCTTTGACATTTTCAGGAAATTTACCAAAATTGGAATCAAATATTTTTGAAATTCAATTGGTGAAAATGATTGCCCTGATGGAAAGAAATCCTAACGGTATTGTTCCTAGGTAGAATTCCAAAAATGAAGTGGTCTTTGACACTTTCAGGAAATTTACCAAAATTGGAATCTAATATTTTTGAAATTCAATCGGTGAAAATGATTGCCCTGATGGAAACAAATCCTAATAGTATTGTTGCTAGGTAGAATTCCAAAAAATAAGTGGTCTTTGACACTTTCAGGAAATTTACCAAAATTGGAATCAAATGTTTTTGAAATCCAATTGGTGAAAATGTTTAGCCTTATCAAAACAAATGCTAAAAGTATGGTTGCTAGGTAGAATTCCAAAAAATAAGTGGTCTTGGAGACTTTCAGGATATTTACTGAAATTGGAATCACATTTTCGAATTCTTAGATTGCAGAAATTTTATTTTTTCCAAATCATTGCCAAAATATAAGATTATATGCCAAAATGTCCAAAAATATCAGTCTTTGACATTTTCAGGAAATTTACCCAAGTTGGAACCGGAATCAAAATTCTGAAAGCTTATTGCGCATCTACAGACTATATGCAACAATTCTGCAACAAAATTAAATCCATAAATCCAAAAATGTAGGATGAGTTTGCTTCGCATGCCATATGTGTCACAATCCACATTTTGTGGTATTTGTCAAATCAACATCTTGGGGCCTCTTGTTTGCATCAAGATAAATATTAAAAATCCAAAAGCTTATTGCACATCTACAGACCATATGCAACAATTCTACAACAAAATTAAAACCCTAAATCCAAAAATGTAGGAGGAGTTCGCGTCGCAAGGATGTGTGACGGACAGACGGACGAGGCCAACGACAATATCCCCGAACTTTCATTCGAAAGTGCGGGGATAATAAAACTGTCTCGAAGAATTTGATGCATTTGGTTTATTCAGACTGACTGACAATTGGAAATTCAAGACTGCATGACATAAAATGTATTTAAGGAGGTAGACCTAGGTTAAGGGACATAACTCTTAAAAATCCTATGTATGTTTGTTTTAATCAGTCTTTATTAATATGTTCTAAGCTTCTTAGTGACATAGATGATTTTAATTCTTTTTCACATAAATGCTTAAAAATCATCGTTGAATCAGACTGATGAAAACGCCTTACTGATTTAAAGAGTATTCTCCCTTTGCCTAGGTCTACTACCTTAAACAACGGCCAAAAAAGATGCGTTAAAATTTCCTGGTTTACAGTAATTTAAATATTTGAAAGCCAAGACAATGAAATACCGTGTAATAAAAGGTTTGAACCCTTACATAAATTGCCTTAAGGGGGTTCGCCACTCAATTTGAAAATAAATAGGATTTCCAATAAACATGATTTTTTGTTGGAAAATTAAGATAGAAGTAATTTAAGTGAAAAAAATTGATAGGTCGATGGTCTCGTTTTTGAGATTTAAGTGATTGAAAATTTGGCGGGAAACTGAACTCCTCTGATTTTTTATAGGATTAACATTGGCACTGTTTAACCAGGAATGAATGTGACAGAATAAATAGAATTCAATAAAATTTTTACAGAATGCTCAAAAAGATGTATTAAATGAAAATATGGAAAAAAATAAGGGGGTCAATTGGCAAAAAATTATAATGCTTTTAAATTGATAATACCCGAGGATTCTGAAAATCTGACAGAAATCCCAAAACATGAGGAGCGAACCTCCTTAAAGTCAGAATGAGCTAAGGACAGAGCTTTGCACAATGGAGGTACCCCTAAGTTTAAAAAAATTTCTAAACATTAGAAACTAACTTTTCCAAAAAAGTTTGTTTTATAAAAAAGTCTATAGCTATAGGAACATATTTTAATGGAATGTATAGGGATAAGTGTTGTTTTGTATTAGAGCAATACAGTGCGTCCTCCTTATATTGCCACCTTTGAGTCCAGGCAAAATTTTGACAATAAGTGAGGATGACAGTATATCAAGGGAATTAGTTCAAAGAAACTATGCAACTTTTAGAAAAATGGATCTTTAAAATCATTTGCAATAAGGGATTGCCATTCCAGAGGGGTGGTATAATGAGAGAACATTGTACATTGAGACTCTATACTCATTATACTAGTTACTGTTTTAAGAACAGAAAACCAAATATAAGGCAGGCATGCTTAATGTTTCATCACTTGTTACCAAATCTTAAGGCATGTAAGATTAAACATTACACCAGATGATTACCACAACATGAAAAGAAAATGAGTGGTACATAACAAGTTGAATGTATATATCTTTATGCTTTTAAAAAATTCAGATTAAAGTTTTTTTAGTAGGTTTATGCATATTAAAAGGTCATTATGTAGAGAAATTATTTTTCAGAGAGAAGGCACCATTACAGATTTTGTTAGTTTTTACACTCTACCCTCTACGGTTGTACACCATCCTGTTCACAAGACACTTAAAGCAGCATATTCCTTTTATAATGTTAGTGGGAAAACTTCCTGGAATGATCTGATGCAAGATGCACTGATAGTAGCAAAAACAGTAAGTTTTACATAGCGGAAAGTATGACAGAAAAACTGACAATGATGCACCATGCAGTAAAAAATTCTTGCAAAGCATTCAAGATATATTTATATATACGACAATAATAGAGGGGAACTACTTATGCTGGTTTTGAAATAATTGTATGGGGTGAGGGTGTGGGTGGTCAGAAGTTACGTCAATAATATACAATTATAGCCTATTAATGAGGTCAATGCAGAAATTTATTGACATGAGACAAGTATGTTCGAGGACGTAGTCAGCGTGTCAATATACCTTTCTCATGTCAATAAATTTCTCAATTGACCGAATTTAATAGGCTATAATAGTTTTATTATTTTCCAAATTTACAAATTTTTATAGAGACATATGTTAATAAATCTCAATTTTATATGATATGTTTGCTGATTCGATTATTTTTTTGCATCCATATTTTCTAATAGATTCATGATACTGAATATACGCCTGTTTGTATATTTGAAAAAGACCAACCTAAAATTTGATAAAAGACACTTTTAATTAATAATCTATTTTAGTCTCAGGTCAATACGTAAAGTCAATTCATAAAGTCAGTTTATCTTTTATCCCTTATTGACAACTCTAAGAAATATACAAGATCATGTGACTACAATTGAACTAATCACTGGACTCCAAAAATATAAGTGAATAGTAAAAAAAAATATGGGTTGTTTGTACATGTATATTCAAGATTTACACTTTTGGAACATTTAGAAAATGAAACAAAATTTATGCACAGTGGGTACTTTTTCAAAGTGCCGTCAGGCCCATGTGTGCATTTATTTCTCAAACAGCCCAAAACAATATGCTTATTCTTTTCAAATGGATAATTCCTTAGAGAAGTACGTTTTCAGTGTAATGTGCATGTAAATGAACACATAAAGGGATATGGGGCAAGTGTTTATGAAACATAAATTACAACAACTTTATAATGTTATCACAAAATGTACATTTACCTTATAGATATGATTTCAGGGTTGCCACACATCCTTGAAAACTTGAAAAACCCTTGGATTCAAGGCCCTTGAAAAGACATTGAATTTTTTATGCCCCCGCGACGAAAAGTCGGGGGGCATATTGTTTTACCCTTGTCCGTCCGTTCGTTCGTCCGTCCGTCCGTCCGTCCGTCCGTCCGTACGAATGAAAAACACAACTATTCATGTTTTTGAGAAAGTTTGCAAACAAATTCAAACTACTTCAAAGGAATCTAACTTACAATAAGTAGATGTGCACACACATATCTTTTTGAATATTCAAAATGGCGGCGGTTGCCATGGAAACTGAAAAAAGGCGGGAAAATTCAAAGTGCCTCAAATTTGATGAAACTTTACAAAAAAAATGTCTAGGACCCATAGAAATGATTTTGGTCCTCAGAATTTTCAAAATGGCTGCCGTTGCCATGGAAACTGGAAAAAGGCGGGAAAATTCAAAGTGCCTAAAAATGGTTGAAACTTTACAGGAAGATTGCCTAGCACCCATAGAATTGATTTTTGGGCTCAGAACTTCCTTTTTATATATTTTGGAAAAAGGGGAGGCATATCATTGTGTCCATACTTATACTGTGTCAACACCTGTTTTGAGTCAACACACACTTAAATATGCACTTGCCATATTGATTCAGGGTTCAATGAGCGGGGGCATAATTGGTTGCCATTCGGCGACAGCTCTAGTTAATATTTGGAAATATCCTTGAAAACCCTGCAATTTGTTTAATATGATATCGATTGGTGGTACATGTATAAACAAAGTCTGGGAAATAATTATTGGAACTTAGAATTTTGTTGACAATTTTGGTCCTTGAAAATGACTAAATATCCTTGAAAAGGCCTGGAAATTCCTTGAATTTTGAGACATCAAAGTAGTGGTAACCCTGGGATTTAGAAGAAGCATGAACATGAATTTCAATTACAGAAATTTTCCTATTAGTGAATGCAGTTTCAATAGGATTTTTGGTAGCTCTCCGGGTAATACAATAGGTTTTTCACTAGCAGTTTGGCCTTCAAGGTAGAAAGGTCACCAAATGCCCATTCATACATATAGTTGGGTGTGTGCCAATTTACCTGATGTCGATTTCATTCAAAGAAATAAAGTCAGTACATCTGAACTATTGCTATGTAATTGAATAACTGTTAGACAAACTTCAAAGTCTGAAACAGTACAACTGTTACATTTCTAACTTTATTACATGAAAAATGCATATTTATTATTGACTGACTATTCCAAAATAAAGACAATCTTGGGTGAACTTGATTTGCTTCCTGTTGAAATTGACATCAGGTAAACTGGTCCATATCCAGGACAAATACAATGAATGGGTATGTGACCTTTCTACTTTGAAGGTCAAACTTCTGTTGAGAAACCTATTGTATATACCTGGATAGCTACCAAATTTACTATTGTGAGTGCATTCACTAATAGGAAAATTGCTGTAAGAAATTGAAGGTCTAAATTGTATGTAAGAAGAGGCCAAGAGTACTGAACTTTGCATTAGCCGTCACGGTACTTCACTTTACAACATGAATACTTGACCTTGACAATGACTAGAGGTGGCATCTCTGTTGTGAGCAAATTTTAAAAAGACTTGTTGTCGTTATTGTAACACAATACTAAAAGACAACAGAAATTCTAGTTGTCTGTGAGTAAGTGTTGTATGCAAAAATGAAGTGAAAGGCTGTGTTGTAAGCAGAACAGTCTACATGTAACTGGGAGATTTATGTATAAAATAAAAAAACAACATGAAAATATCTAGTCTGTGGTTCAAGTAGAGTCTCTCAATTTGTCACATAAGCAATAACACCAGCAGAAAATTTAGTTTTTGTCGCAAGCAAAGTCAGAGTTATTGTCGGATTGGTGTTGTATAAAAAAAAACAGGTTTTCATGTATTAACATAAATAACAACAGATAGTCTGTTTGTATATGATATAAGAAAACACAAAAAAATCTACATGGGAGGAGCACCTCCAATTTTTTTTAAACAAATAAATACACAACAAAGTAAGGAGGTTCGATTAATAATCCAAGCAAAAAAAAAAAAAATCTGTAAAAAGTAACGAAGTACAAGTAAAAAAAAAATTTTGTTATATTTTTAGATGGGGTTTGATGTGTTTAATGCCTTAGATTTAATGGACAATAAACAATTCCTAGAGAAATTAAAGTTTGGTATTGGAGATGGAAATTTACAGTACTATTTATACAACTGGAAGTGTCCACAGATGAGTCCAGAAAAGGTAACTTGTAACACTCCAACTTGGTGAATAATCCATTGTCATCTGTAATAGTAGGTAACTTGTAACACTACAACTTGATGAATAATCCATTGTCATCTGTAATAGTAGGTAACTTGTAACACTACAACTTGGTGAATAATCCATTGTCATCTGTAATAGTAGGTAACTTGTAACACT
>MJUU01017979.1:232072-260880 GCA_002080025.1 Modiolus philippinarum
CCAGTGGTAACAAACAACTAAATACCGAAGTTACTGTGAATTTACTTTCTGCATATGCGCATTTCGACAAAAGAAAAGCTTGCAAATCTATCAGCAAATAAACAGTTAATGAACAAACAAAAAAAGTAGAAGACCGAAAGAAAAAAGGTAAGAAGTTGTAGCGTAAATCAAAGTTCAGAGACATGGAAAAAAGGAGAATAAAGAAAAACAAAAAGAGGAGACAGCCACAAAGCACGGTCAAAAATCACACACAACACAACATTAAGAACTAAAGTACTTATAGTGAAAACTCATAAAAGCCGGGAGTAACATTAGGAGCTCGTCAACGGTAATCATGTCAAACTCCGCTAGCGGCACCCTTCTCACTATCAGTGAGCCAATCCAATGTGTAGTCGAAACCGGGAATGTCAAACCTGTTAGGACTTTAAAAATAGCTGAAAATGTCCGTTTGCATTTGGGACACCGACATGTCATTTCTCCCACCTAGGACAAGAGAATCCATTGATGTCGCGGTATGACATTTTTCTGTCTTTTATACAGGGGTGTAAGACAAGCTACATGCATTTATTCTAGCCAATATTTCATCATAACAATATACACGCCATAGTCTACTTGAATTGAAAAGTATGTAATCAAAATATTAAATTGAATATTGTCTGCCCTAGAACAAAAATTTTGAATTAAAACAGATCATTAACGCTTGAATCGTTGGCAGCGAAATAACCCCGGACACGGACACATACCATATGCTTTAGGCTGCTTTCAGTTGTTGATGATCAGTTACATTCCTAACTTATTTCAAGGCATGTAGATCAAGTATAACACGCTTCAGACCCCCTTTTATAAGAAAAGTATTTGCATTTTATAAGAAGAGATGCAGGAATCGGCTGACTACTTAATCAGCACTGCATCTCTCTAATAGCAGTTTTTGGGTGAATTTCATTAAATGATGCCATTATTTTTTTTTGGAAAAGGGGATGCAGTTATCAAAATTTGTAGCAGACATGGATCTGACTGTGTTTGTGAAATAGATTTTAAACCAGAAAAACATGTTCCATCTCGCAAATAATANTATTAAGGTGTTGTTTTATTAATAGATTATATTTTGAGATATTACTTATTGATTAATATGCACATGAAGACAGCGTGAATATAACATGTGAAATAAATAACACAATACTGAAGTTATTGTTAATTCAGTTTCTGCATATGGCCATTTCATGTCTCTTCTATGCAGTTCAAATCAAAATACGGGGAAGACCATAGACTCAAAATTTGTGAAATCGGATAGAGAACAAAGTACCAGAAAGATCTAGATGAAAAATCAATATCAGCATACACGAGGGAGATACTTCATAGTTTTTAAGCATGATTTTAAAAATACGGATTCTGCCATATAAAATCTGTTTTCGTGTCAGCAGCGAAGTACTGACTACTGGGTTGGTGTTTACCCTCGGGGACTAACAGTCCATAAGCACAGGCATCGGCCTAATGTAAATAAATACCAAAGAAAAAAGCGAAGTTACTGTTTATTTAGTTTATGCATATGGCAATATCGACAGCTTATGTCTCTTCAGTGCAGATCAAATGAAAATATGTGGAGAACCATAAACCAAAATTTTGATACAGAACAAATAACCAAAAATGATCTATATAAAAAANCCCTTCTTAAAATGTGTCTGGCTTGTCTGAACAGATTCAAGTTTGGCATTCAACATTGGTATTATTATTTTTGACTGTATTTGTCAGCAATGGCCCAGGTGAGCGATACAGGCTCTTGAGAGCCTCTTGTTTTGTATACTGTCCAATCACTTGTTATCATGGGATATTCATTTATATGGATTAAACTTTTTTTGTATACTGTTCAATCACTTGTTATCATGGGATATTCATTTTCGTGGATTAAACTGTTTTTAGCTCACCTGACCCAAAGGGTCAGTGTGAGCTTTGCCATCACTTGGCGTCCGTCGTCCGTCGTCTGTCTGTCTGTTAACTTTTCACATTTTCATCTTCTCCTCTGAAACCACTGAGGCAAATTGAACCAAACTTTACAGGAATGATGTATGGAAGGTCCTTTACAAAGATTGCTCATTTCGTTCCAATCCGATAAAAAACATGGCCGCCAGTGCGGAACTTAGGTTTAACATTGGACCCTATGGGAAAAATCACATTTTCATCTTCTCCTCTGAAACCACTGAAGCAAATTTAACCAAACTTTACAGGAATGATGTATGGAAGGTCCTTTACGAAGATTGCTCATTTCGTTCCAATCCGATAAAAAATATGGCCGCCAGCGTGGAACTTAGGTTTAACATTGGACCCTATGGGAAAATTCACATTTTCTTCTTCTCCTCTGAAACCACTAAAGCAAATGTAACCAAACTTTACAGGAATGATGTACTAAAGGTTCTTAACAAAGATTGCTCATTTTGTTCCGATCCGATAAAAAACATGGCCGCCAGCATGGAACATAGTTTAACATTGGCCCTATGGGAAATTTACATGTTCATCTTCTCCTCTGAAACCTCTGAAGCAAATTCGACGAAACCTTACAGGAATGATGTATGGAAGGTCCTTTACAAAGATTGCTAATTTCGTTCCAATCCGATAAAAAACATGGCCACCAGCGCGGAACTGAGGTTAAACATTGGACCCTATGGGAAAATTAACATTTTCTTCTTCTCCGCTGAAACAAATTCAACCAAACTTTACAGGAATAATGTACTAAAGGTCCTTAACAAAGATTGCTCATTTACTTCTGATCCGATAAAAAAACATGACCGCCAGCACTGAAGATAGTTTAAAATAGGCCCTATGGGAAATTCACATTTTCATCTTCTCCTCTGAAACCACCAAAGCAAATTCAACCAAACTTTACAGGAATGATGTATGGAAGGTCCTTTACAAAGATTGCTCATTTCTTTCGGATCCGATAAAAAACATGGCCGCTACGGCAGAACTTAGGTTTAACATTGGACCCTAAGCGAAAATTCACATTTTCTCCTTCTGCTCTGAAATTGCTGAAGCAAATTCAACCAAACTTTACAGGAATGATGAACTGAAGGTCCTTAACAAAGATTGCTCATTTCTTCCCCATCCAATAAAAAACATGGCCACCAGCACAGAACATAATTTATTTTGGCCCTATGGGAAATTCACATAAAAAACATGGCCACCATGCAGAACTTCGAAAACCCTGCTTCATTTTGTCAGGTGAGCGATACAGGCTCAGTGTCTGATCCTCTAGTTTTGTATACTGTCCAATCACTTGTTATCATGGGATATTCATTTTCATGGATAAACCTTTTTTTTGTATACTGTCCAGTCACTTGTTATCACGGGATATTCGTTTTCGTGGATTAAACTGTTTTTTTTGTATACCGTCCAATCACTTGTTATCATGTGATATTCATTTTCGTGGATTAAACTTTTTTTGTATACTGTCCAATCACTTGTTATCATAGGATATTCATTTTCGTGGATTAAACTTTTTTTTTGTATACTGTCCAATCACTTGTTATCATGGGATACTCATTTCCGTGGATTAAACTGTATTTCAATGGAAATTATGACATAATTGAAGTTTAAGGCCAGGAAAACTGAACTGTTTGTAATATATAGATGTATGTTTTCTTTATAAACAGTGTGATATAAAATTGTATGTTTTCTTCATAAACAGTGCGATATAAAATTGAAGTAACTATTGTAAGGAAAAAACTTTTTGAAAAAATATTGAATGCATGTTTATCTTGTCTGATATGTTTTTAAATTTTGTCTAATTTCAGATTGGATTAGTGTTACACTAACATCAACCAATAGAAACATCCATCTGTGATCATATGACTTTTATTGCATTTGTAAACTTTGAATTTACTCAAATGTTCATACACCACTCTTAAGCAAAGATCTGATATGACTGGATGAATCAACAAAAACTAGAAACATTGTGTTAACTTCAACTGTAGGAGTATTTCATCCCTGGAAATTAAAGGAAGTCCGAATATTGATTTAGAAGGTTGAGACACACACTGAACAGGGTAAATGGTCGTTACAGAAATTTCTCAAGTGAACTTTCAATAAAGTGAAATTCAGGACTGCTTCAAAATAATTGCTTGCTTTTTGAAATTGTTGATGACTTGATATTTATCGTAAATTACATCAGGGCTGTATATAGATACAAGTAGACATATTAACAAAGTAGAGTACAATTTTTTTTTTCCCAATAAATTATCTTGGGTATTATTTGAGTTTCTATAACTGTATAAAAAGTAGCATTCATATAACGCAGATGTTCCTATGTATGACAAAAGTAAAATAAATACACCCTAGCAGAAGATTTACATGACCATGTTCAGTTGTTGTTCAAGTGAAAAGAAAAATGAATTCAGGTGCATTTCAAATAGTATTTTTAAAAAGGAATTTTAGAATTTATTCAGAAATAGCTAGTGAATTATTACCATGGTCATAGTAGATCAAATATGCCCTCTTTTCCTAAGACAGGATCCACTTTTGGTCAGGGCAACATGGTCAACTGCACATATCTTTGATTTTGAAGTTATTTCCCTTAGCTCCTTATAACATAACTTGTTGAATAAATACAACTAACTTGTCAGTCAAATCAATGATATATTAATAAAAATTCACTGAGGATTCAAATTAACCTTGTGTTTTATTTTTCTGAGTACTTTTTTAGCCCATCAAAATCCGTTTTATCTATTCGGTTAGGTATTCCGCATATGCCGAAAATATTGAAAATATAGATTTCACTACATTTTGCCTTTGTTGTCCGAGAACTGCTACAAAAATAGCTAAACTAATGCATGGTCCAGGCTTAGGAAAATGTAGAATGGCAACAAGAATGGCGGACAGCCAAGTCAGATGTAAAATAGACCAAAAATGTATCTATTTGACTTCTGACTGGGCCATCAGTCATTTAAATTGTGTTCAGACTATATCCACTACTTCTTGGTCCTTTTAAAAGTTTAGCACATTGTTTTTTTGTTAGGTATAAATAAAAATAGTAATTGGCAATTAATACAAATGTAGTAGCAAATGATAAGCATAAGTAAAAAATTCCTATTAGATTACTTTTCTATTCATTTTTCTGAGATTGCAGTTGTTTAATGTCAGAATTTAAGGTTCTTTTCATAAAAAGGTAGAAATCTGTAGAAAATTTAATTTCATTGGAAATAAAACTACAAGTGTTATATAATGAAAATGAAGTTTAGTTTCCTGTAGATAAGGGAACAATGTATACTTGTAATAAATGGAGAGAGAGGTCTGTTTTTATGGGTTGAATTAGGAGATCGAGTGCTGTGTTCATGTCCAGAGGGATGACAGAATGAGCATTAAAATGTATGAATTTTCAAATAAAAATCCAATGTTTTCTATAATACATGTACTCTTTGTCTGTCTTACTGATGAGAATCTTTGTTTCAAAAATATTCATTGTTACATATATGGAGCCATTTATAAATGTAGTTGTCTAGTGACTTAAGTCATCATTGAGTTGGTTGAATGCAATATATTCTCATAATAACATGGCATAATTTACTACATTGTATTTTTATTACCCACCTGTCGTGATTGTTAATATCAGTTTAGGACCATTATTCAGAAAATCTTGTCATTTCTAGAAACATTTTTTCATTATAAAATTCTTTTGTAAACTATTATTTGACCTACATTTCATGACTAAATGACTTAAGAATTCAACTTAAAGAATTACAGTTACATTAATAATACTCATGTACTGTGAATTCATTTTATTTCGTGGGTATCAATTTTCGTGGGTAGAGAAAAAAAGACATTTTGTGGTATACGTAAATTCGTGGAATGCCACATGTACCAAAAAAAAACAAAAAAAAACACACACACAAATTTATATTAAAATTAATTTAAAAAAATTAAATTCATGGCTTTAGTACCTTCAGAATTGATGTCAAAACACCAAAATATAGAATTGTAGCTGTAATTAAAGTATCGCCAGTAATTAACAATTTATAGTAATGTGTAGATATTATGTAATTAGGTAATCATCTGACATATCCTAACTCCATTTGTCATTTATCAATAGACACCTGTATTGATTGCAAAATAAACATGTTCTTTTCAGTAGAACATAATTAAAATTATAAAAGTTTAATTATGAATATGTTATCAAAAGATAGTTCTTGTCCAAACTTCTTAAATGGAAATCAACACTTTAGCGTAATAGAAAAACAAAACAGGAAGACAGTTACCGCTAATTACTGGAGAACACTTGAAAATAAAGCATTTGAGCTTATTTTGCTGTTATTAAAAGTTCAAGAGAATGCATATCTACCTTTTTTTGGATATACAAAAATGTATCAGGTTGTGTGGGGCTCGGGTACAAGTGCAAGGTTTATGGCCTTCATTGATCAGGTCCTTCACTTTGGTCATTCACTTGTGTTTGAAGCTTGCACAAGAAAATAATATTTCATTGAGTATTTGAATTCATGGTTTGGGGACACCCACGAAAACCATGAAAATTGGTACCCCACGAATAAAAATGAATTCACAGTACTTCATATAATTTTTTTCTTTGGAGCTGGGGTTTGTGTCTAAGCTAATATTATGGCCCTGGATGTATAACCACCTGTAAGAAGTGTATGGTAGCATGCAATTGTTTGAAATTATTATGTTTCATTGCATACACAAACAGTTGATTTTGATGGCCGGAACACACAAGGGATCGATGTAGGTATGCAGTTTTAGCTTGAGGGGTGTTCAATATATTGAAGTAAAACTATGTTTACCGTTTTTTGGTGTGTATTAAACGCATTGGTGTATAAAACGCACCCCCTTTCTCAGAGGAAAAGAATCAGAAAAAATCTAGTAAACGCACATAAATTTTCAACAACATGTTCTGTCCAAAGATGTCTAGAGAAGCCGAGAGTTACCTTGTGGACTAAATTAAATGGAATACATGATGCTTTATTCACTTATATTTAGAGGAATAACTGTACCTGTATTTATTTAATGGTTTGTTCAAACATTTTGGGAAACTTTATGAAAAACATTGATTTCGTAAACACAGGAAGTTTATCTCCAAACGTAATTAAAAGTCAAAGGCTGTTACGGATACGTAAATATTACAGTTAGCCTTTGGTAAATTTTTAAGTGATATTCCCTTATTGATCTTCATAATCAGTTTATGCATTAATTAACTTCATTTAAACTATCCCTTTTCATAAATATAATAACATTATGACTTGCAAGTATCATGTATCCCTGAAAACCGGAAACGGCTTCACCTAATCAAAACAAATATGGCGGACATGATCGAAATGAAATTTTGAGCACCGGGAAATCTCTGAATATACATGGTGTATACATAGAAAACAATACACATCTAATCATGTTATCATTAGCAAACTTTGTCATCATCAAACACAGGTTCGTATCTGGATCACAACAAGGATTTTATACTTTTTTCCAATGTCATTTCCGGTCTGAAGTTAAGTTAGTGGTGGTCAGAAAAAATGGTCTTTTGAAGTTCGCATGTATAAAACGCATCCCCATTCACTAGGACCTTTCTGGGGGAAAATATGTGCGTGTAATACACACCAAAAAACGGTAAACTTGAACAAAGGGAAAATAAAAACGGTTCCAGACATCCACGGTTTTGGCCATCAAAGTTCAAATGTATATGCAGTGCAGCTTATTCCATGGCATCATTACAAAATAACAGAACCGTTTTTATTGTCAAACTTGTGTTGAGAGTGCAGAAAAATATGTGAATGCAATACTTATTAAACTTGAAACCTGTCATAGCTCAATTATAAATATATAAATTACACACATTATTTTTACTTAAATGTCTAAATTTGAAGGTTATGCATATATGATTTCACATCTGTTTTACATCCCTTTAAATTGCAATTACAAACTGTGGAAAACTAGAAACTCATTTATGGAAGTCTTTCATTAGTACAAACTATATCAAACCCTGGTAAACCAAACATATGTGTAAATGAAATTCTTCTTTCTATTAGGGTTACCTGCCAACTTGGTCTATTTATAGAGGTTCCCTTCTAAGCCTTTAGAGATTTTCATCTTGTAGAAACTTCAAAAATGCACATAAAAGACAAAGGGAGACAAATTAAAAAGTAGCAGAAAAATAATACCAAAGTTTGCCCTAGGAAGCTTATTATTATGTCTATTTTAAGACTTGCAGTAAATTTATCTTAAGGGAGTACAAGTCTCAAAAATTTTGTAATTAGAATTAAAATTCTGACCTTTTGTTTTGAAGAGCACTACTAATGCAACTACTTAAGCAAAAAATTTTGAAAATCCATGTAGGAATTTTTGAGATATAAGACGTCAAAATTTTGGCGGGAAACAGATCTCTCTAGAGTTTTCCTTCAATTTGCATAAGATGTTTATAGGCCTTTAAATATATGAAATTATAATTGGAAGTTAATTAAATTTTATACACAGTCTATTTTATGTATTTTAAAGCGACTCATGACCAAGAAGATGTGATCCATGTGCAAAATTTTTTAGCACTGTTTGAATGGATAAAAACCTGAGGATATAGAATGCTTCTGAAATCTCAGGCTCGTACTCCCTTAAGATTTTCAAAAGTTAGCAGGATTATAAGAAATAAGAAATAAGAATTTTATTATGCTAATCAAGAACCCATAAAGGGCATCATAATACAACAAAATACAGTTTGATTAGACATACCATGCAACAAACAAAAATAGACCAACACTGGTCAGCTATGGCAATGAAGGATTATAAGGTAACACTAAATTTCTCATTAGTTCTGTATCATGTGCCAAGATATAAAATCATTTGATTTGTATATTATTAATAATGCATGGCTTTGATGTGCAATTTTGTGATATGATACAGGTATATTATGTTCAAGAGATGTTAGTTTGTGTTTTTGTTATTTGTATTCTGTATAATTTCATTCTGTTCACCATATATATAGACATTTTCAGATGGTTTAAAATATTGTGCTTTGATATCAATTTAAACAAACTTGTAATAGAAAAAATATCTCATTGATGCTTCCCAGAACTTAACAATCATAAAGTCTTAATTTGTTGTTTCCACAGAAAGTATTACAATAATTACCAACTTTTTTTGTGTTTAGTTACGTGTTGTTTATTGAAAGATGCTGATTTTAATACGAGTAGAACAAATTTGACTTGTCACTGAACATATACAGTTTGTTACATGATTTACATGCTGATTTGAATATAGATTATGTATATGAGGTTATTTTCGTAAGTACCTTATTTTCACTTTATTGGCTGTAATTTTAAATTCGATAAAAATTGAAAACGGCCAAATATAATTTATATCAGAATCACAACAGTAAATGATGTGTGTCTGACATACATGTATACTTAAAAGTCTATTGGGGTACTATAGTATTATTCTGAGTACTGGATTAAGATATTTCTTATACTAAGCTTTCTTATGATAGATTAATTTCCTGTATCGTAAATGATATTAAAATTGGTCAATTCACATTTTGAATGGAGGACGTTTGAGATTTTTTTTACTGACAAAATTTTCTTTACTTAATTGATGATTAAACTAGACCCAGGGATCAATTAAAAAGATAATCTGGAGCATCCTCTTTTAGGTTCATACTGATACTAAATGCCAAGATCAAACATATTTACCACAAAGAAAATATTCCCAGATATTTATGATGTGAGTGTTGTACATGGTTTTATTTTTAGTCTTATTTATTATAGTGACCATTCAAAATAAATTATGATATTGATTTAATACATGAATACTGTAAACCAACTATTACTCATGAGTGATTTATTTTCGCTATATTTGTGAAAAAGATATCACAAAATTAATTCCTTGTACACTTTTCTTGGCATGTTTCTGTTTAAACAGAATTATGAGCTTTTGCAAAAATAATTGGCTGCAAATAAACTTAAAACAAGTTCATTAGAACCTCAATGCCACCATATATCCAGGCAGGTTTTAGAGTTAAAACTAATTTGGTGATAAGGAAAACTGAAGTAGATCCGTTATTACATGGCATTTTTCATATGATACTTTATCAGCCCAAGGTCTTCATTTCAGCCTGAGGGCCGTCAGGCTCGAGGAATGATTTTATGACTGAGGGCTGATGAAGGATGTGATGTGAAAAATGACATGTAATGATAATTATACCCCCGCTCTGAAGGAGTGGGGGTATACTGTTTTACCCTTGTCCGTCTGTCTGTACGCCTGGACGTCCGTCCGTCCGTCCATCTGTCCGGAACATCTTTCGTCAAGGATTTCTCAGCTTGTGTATGTAGTAATGATTTGATATTTAGTCTGAAGCTTAAGTATGATGAGTTGTACCGTGTCTCCCCTTTTCGAGTCTGTCACTCATCTACTTACTGTTTGACGAAAACTTTGATTTTTCCCATTATAGCCATATATTGAAAATTTTCTTCAAGGATTTCTCAGCTTGTGTATGTAGTAATAATTTGATATTTGGTCTGAAGCTTAAGTATGATGAGTTGTACAGTGTCTCTCCTTTTCAAGTCTGTCACTCATTTACTTCCTGTTTGACAAAAACTTTGATTTTTCCCATTATAGCCATATAAAATGTATTGAAAATTTTGGTCAAGGATTTCTCAGCTTGTGTATGTAGTAATGATTTGATATTTGGTCTGAAGCTTAAGTATGATGAGTTGTACTGTGTCCCCCCTTTTCAAATCAGTCACTCATCTAGTTCCTGTTTGATGAAAACTTTGATTTTTCCCATTTTAGCCATATATTGAAAATTTTAGTCTAGGATTTCTCAGCTTGTGTATGTAGGAATGAATTGATATTTGGTCTGAAGCTTAAGTATGATGAGTTTACCTGTCTCCCCTTTTCAAGTCTGTCACTCATCTACTTCCTGTTTGACTTCATCAATTTTTTCCCATTATACCAATATATTGAAAATTTTTGGTCCATACTTGTTTGTGTCCACACTTGAACTATGTCTACACCTGCATTGTATCCGCACACACTTAAATTTGCACTTTCCATATTGATTCAGTGTTCAATGAGCGGGGGTATAACTGGCTGCTATTCGGCAACAGCTCTTGTTTTATCATATACGTCAACTGTAAAAGAAATTTTCAGCTGAAAAATATATTCATGCTAATTAAATAATTGGTATTTTGTTATTGTACTTTATTTGATATGACGATATCAGGTACAATGTTTTTATGCACAGCGTACCAGCACATATTGCGGGAGGAAAGCATTTATGCTTAGGGGGGAAAGTTTTTGACAATTTTTGCATGGTTGTTTGGAGAAAAGGTAAGTTTGCACAATATTCAAAAGCTTTCCCCCCTAAGCATATATGCTTTCCCCCCGCAATATCTGCTGGTACGCTGTGTTATGGAAATACACAAACTTGCATGTGATGAAGCTTCTGAGTAGTGACAGAAAGGCATGTAATAATTACAGGAAGCAGTTGATAATGATGTCATATCAGCCCATTTCGTCAATTTTTGTCGAAATCATGGAGGGGTAAAATTTAAATCATATCTTAACTAAGTATATGATAAATGCATGTATAGAATGACTGACTTGTATGTTTATTGCAAGTAAGTACATTTGATTGCAAAAATAAGAAGTGTTATTCAAAAATAGGCGTGTTGGTTTACAGTATAAAGTCATCAAGTTCACATGACCGTATGTTGTATTGTTATCCTCATATGCCATTTATGCTGTGTATGTACCATAGCATGCTGTGTATGTACCATAATATGCTGTGTATGTACAACAATTTGCCCTGTATGTACACAATGCTTTGAGAGAGTGGACAGTTTTTTATGACTAGAATTTTGTAGATAAACTGATCTTTGTATTATTTTATTTATTGATCAATAGTGCATCAAATTTATCATGAGAAACTGCAACATGAAATAAAACAGATATTTATATACCAGTGTTTGTTTTCTTTCACACCTTGAATGTATATAGTAGGGAGGGGGTCAATCCCATTGTATCTATCCTCATCTGTGTAATAACTACAGAAAATTTTAATTTAGGTGTGTGCCTATTAAAATCAAGGATGCATTTTTGAAATTCTTATGTTGAAATCATATGTTCCAAAAATTGTATAAAAATGATTTGTCTCTTATCAGGCTTTGAAAACCAGGCCAAAATTGATGTTTTTTTCACCAGCTTTTACAAAGAAAATCAAGGGAATTGAAACATGCTAACTATTTACGGCTAGCTTTGATATGAAAGAACTCATGTAGATTTTTCTTTATTTTTAGTTCGTCTCAACGAAGTTGAGGACTATTGGAGTACCCCCGGCGTCCGCGTCCGCATCTAGGTATATATCTTGGTAACTATGAAGGGTAGGATCATCATACTTTGTATACAGATGCATCTTGGGCTATCTCACAGCCTCCAAGAAAATTGGGTCTCTTTGACCTATATTTTCTGCTTGAATGACTTACATTCAAGTTTACGTCCGAGTTCAGATCTCAGTCACTATACATGGTAGGATCATGTAACCTTGCATTTGCATGCATCTCTGATGTTAGGTCAACATCCAGACAAAATTAGGTCACTTTGACATATATTTTCCGCTTGAACGACTTACATTCAAGTTTACGTCCGAGTTCAGATCTCAGTCACTATACATGGTAGTATCATGTAACCTTGCATATGCATGCATCTCTGATGGTAGGTCAGCATCCAGGCAAAATTAGGTCACTTTGACCTACATTTTCCGCTTGAACAACTTACATTCAAGTATGTCCGAGTTCAGATCTCAGTCACTATACATGGTAGGATCATGTAACCTTGCATATGTATGCAACTTTGATGGTAGGTCAGCATCCAGGCAAAATTAGGTCACTTTGACCTATATTTTACGCTTGATTGATTTACATTCAAGTTTTTGGATGAGTTCAGATCTCAGTCACTATACATGGCAGGATTATTGTAATCTTACATATGCATACATCTCGAATGGTTGATCAGCATCCAGGCAAAATTGGGTTACTCTGACAATGTGCCATAACGAGGCGAACTCTGTAATCGTTGATTACCTATGTTTTTCTGTTGAAACGGTCACTGTAAAACTAAGATATATTTTATGTAGTTTTAGCAGAAAAAAGAGTTACAGGAAAACAGATGAATTTCTCAGCAAAAGGAATGAATTACTGTATGATGTTTCAAATTTGTCAAGTGATTCTGACCTCAGTGTTTGAGTGTACAATAAAGAAAAACAAAACAAACAAAACAAAGCACTTCTTTAAAGAAAAATTCATTTTATTTTTATATGACATTTATTTCTTTTCAGGCTATGCAGGCATCTGTCCAATTCTTATGTTTGTTGTACAAATGTTGCACCATGCTTCTTGCAACTCGCATTCTTAGTTCATCTCAAAGAAGTTGAGGGGAACTATTGTAGTAACCATGCCCACATTTAGATGTTAATCTTTGGTACTATGATTGGTAGCAACTTTTTACATAGGTGCATCTCAGGATAACTCCAAGCATCTACGAAAATTAGTTTTTCCAACCTATATTTCTGTTTGAATGGCTTTTATTCAAATTTACATTTAAGATCATATCTCATTCACTATTAATGGCAGGATCATCTAACCTTGCATATGCATGCATCTCTGATGGTTCATCATCATCCAGGCCAACTTGATTTGATCAACTTTACCTACATTTCCTCTTGATTAATTTACATTCAGATCTCGGTCACTGTATATGGCTAGGATCGTTTAACTTTGCATATCATTCGTCTTCTATGGTTTATCAGCATCTAGGCCAAATAAGGTCAATTTGACCCACATTTTCCACTTGATTGACTTTAATACATTCAAGTTTCTGAACGAGTTAAAATTTTGGTCACTGTATATTTTAGGATCATCTTCTGGTAACCTTGCATATGCATGCACCTCGGATGGTTTATCAGCATCCAGGCCAAAGGACAAGGTTCGATAAGGGGTTGATTTGGCCCAAGATTCCAGTGAATATCTAAGTTGCACCTCAAGATTTTCTTTCATGTTCGTTTCAAAGCTCTGATCCCATTTACAGAAAAATACAAAAGTTTGAACCAATGACGTCACAATAGGTATAGTTCTGACGTCATGAAAAGGCTACTTTTGAGCATCTTCATAGAAAGATACCGAATTGGGCAGATTTCGGAACCGTTTTCCTAACCTGAAATATCGAGCACATTCAAGAACCAATTAGATACTTTACCTACTTATTGGTAGAAATGAATTAAACCTCTCATACAAATATTTTTGTGGTTCCTGCATGTGCTCAATATTTCCTATACAGAAAAAGTAGTCAAAATTGGTCAAATGTGTCATTTTTAGGGTGAGCTTTTGCCATCACTTTTCGTCCGTCGTCCGTCCGTCCGGCGTAAACTTTTCATTCAAAGATCTTCTTCTCTGAAACTACTGGGCCAATTGAAACCAAACTTGGCCACAATAGTCCTTAGATGGTCCCCTGCAAAAAAAAGTTGTTTTTCAGATCCGCGCTATATCCAAGATGGCCGCCAGCGGGGATCATAGTTTTAACATTGGACCCTATGGGAAAACACTTTCAAAGATCTTCTCCTCTGAAACTACTGGGCCAATTGAAACCAAACTTGGCCACAATAGTCCTTAGATGGTCCCCTACAAAAAAAGTTGTTTTTCAGATCCATGCTATTTCCAAGATGGCAGCCAGCGGGGATCATAGTTCTAACATTGGACCCTATGGGAAAAGACATTCAAAGATCTTCTCCTCTGAAACTACTGGGCCAATTGAAACCAAACTTGGCCACAATAGTCCTTAGATGGTCCCCTGCAAAAAAAGTTGTTTTTCAGATCTGCGCTATATCCAAGATGGCCGCCAGTGGGAATCATAGTTTTAACATTGGACCCTATGGGAAAACAATTCAAAGATCTTCTCCACTGAAACTACTGGGCCAATTGAAATCAAACTTGGCCACAATAGTCCTTAGATGGTCCCCTGCAAAAAAGTTGTTTTTCAGATCCACGCTATATCCAAGATGGCAGCCAGCGGGTATCATAGTTTTAACATTGGACCTTATGGGAAAACACTTTGAAAGATCTTCTCCTCTGAAACTACTGGGCCAATTGAAACCAAACTTGGCCACAATAGTCCTTGGGTGGTCCCCTGCAAAAAAGTTGTTTTTCAGGTCCGCGCTATATCCAAGATGGTGGCCAGCAGGTCAATAGTTTTAACATTGGACCCTATGGGAAAAGACATTCAAAGATCTTCTCCACTGAAACTACTGGGCCAATTGAAACCAAACTTTGCCACAATAGTCCTTACATGGTCCCCTGCAAAAAAGTTGTTTTTCAGATCCGCGCTATATCCAAGATGGCCGCCAGCGGGGGTCATAGTTTTAACATTGGACCCTATGGGAAAACACTTTCAAAGATCTCCTCTAAAAATATTTAGCCAATTTGAACCAAAATTAGAGTCAATGGTCCTTAGATGGCCCCTTCAAGAAAGGTTACAGTAGAACTGCACCCCCATCCAAAATAGCTGCTAGTCTGGAACATAGTTTGATTTATGATAATATAACACCAATGTCTATTAACAAATTTGAAATTAATGCCTTGAAACATAGGGACTATTTTAACTGCATATGTCAGCCATGGCCCAGGTGAGCGATACAGGCTCTTGAGAGCCTCTTGTTCTACAAAATCGTCAATTTGTCCCTCCTTCTACACTAAAAAAACTCGATTATCATGCATCAATATTTGAGAATTGTTATTGTTTACTGAAAAGCCATACCCACAGAACATTTCAATGAGAAAATTCGGTGAATTCAACCAAATTTATTTTTCAGGCCAAATAAGGCCCTTACCGCCCCTACTCCTTTGGTCAAACTAACCTACATTTTCTTCTTGATTGACTTTCATTCAGATCTCAGTTAATGTATATCGTAGGTTCATCAGCATCAAGGCCAAAATGGGTCTATTTGAAATACATTTTCTTTTTGACTGACTTTCATTTACATCTCGGTCAATATACATGGTATGATCATTTAACCTTGCATGTGTAAGCATCTTGGATGTTGCATCTTCATCCAGGTCAAATTTGGATCTATCTGACCTACATTTCCATTTGACTGACTTGCATTCAGATCCCAGTCAATGCGTATGGTAGGTTCATATTACCTTGTGTATGCGTGCATCTAGGAGGATTCAACAGTATCTAGGCCAACATGGGTCCATTTTGACCTATGTTTCCCACTTGGTTGCCTTGCATTCAGATCTCGGCCAGTGTACATCGTAGTACCATCTTGCCTTGCATATGCATGCATCTAATGCCTGTGTCACACTACGCCACGACCATAAAGACCTTACTACGACCTGCAATAACTAAAGGTCGTGGAGAAGTCGTGGTACATTCGGCAAAATTTTGACATTTCCAAGATGTTACCACGACCATACTACGAGCATACAACGATCATGCTACGAACCAACTACGATCTCATTTCGACTAAGCCACGACTTCACTACAACCATCAAGTCATTACTGCGACCTTACCACGATTATCCCGACTCCATCACGACCTTACTACGCCCCCGTTACGACCAAACCACGATTCTAATACGACCTAACAAGTTCTTACTACTATTCTACGACGATGTCACCACAATCTTGACCAATTTTTATTGTGTTTGTCTACGGGTTTGAGAATGACATTAACCGATCAGCAACCAAACAGATCTTCCAAACCCATAAATGCTTCACTGACAGTGACGGGTGCTGTATGCAGGGCAGGACATGCTTACCCTTTCGGAGCACCTGATGTCACTCTTTTGGGAGTTTACACTGTTAGTGCTTTAGTTGTCATTGTTGTATTTGTAGTGTTTGCGTTTTGTGGTTGTGTATCTTCTTTTGTCTTCCGTCTTAAAGTGTTCTTACTTTTACCTTATCTTGGGACTTTCAAGGATTTATGCAATCTTATTCTTTGTTCCTTCGGTATTCTACAGCCGGTATTTGGTAGGTAGCAGGACGTTGCGGCCATAGTGTATCCTCGGACTTGGTCGTTTCGGACTTGGACATTTCGGTCATAGTCCTGATGGGCTATCTGTGATTTCAATGAAGACATCTTACTTCTGTGCCTTACTTATTTGTTATGCAATTTCCTGTTATTTTTTAACACAAAATGTTGTTGAAATATTTCAAAATGCATTGACGATGTTTTTTTATAATGATGAAAACAAAATAATATATGCGTTTTATGATTTGATTACATTTTGTTTGCTTGATTCCAGATGAATTCTTTGATCCTTTAAATTGGGCACTCTGTGTACACACCTTTAGTATATCTACCCCCAAGCTAAGACAAACTCCTGCACCTTCAATTTAATCCTTATTAATTACAAAAATACCAGATAGTCATGTTCTTTTCTCATAAAGTGTGTCACGAGTCTAGTCATGTTGGAATACACCGGGAGCGACTAACGCCGATATCAGTTCATAAAAGTAATGACTAAGATTTTATATCATTTACCGAGGTTTCACAGATACTTTCAGCTCATATTTACGACAGGGCCGAAACGTCCAAGTCCGAAATTACACATGGCCGAAATTTCATATGGCCGAGGTGTTATAGGGCCGAAACGTCTCGGCCCTAATTTATCCGTTTTCCTGAAATTTCACTGATTGTAACAACATTCCACTCATATCATCAAAACCTGTGAAAAAGGTCTGGTAGAGGAGAGGCATTTCAACGAAATATTACAGTAATAGCCTGCAGGGTGATCATGATGTATTGCATTTTCTTCGTTTTCTTAGCAGTTCATGAAAATAATCAGTAATCATGATTCAGTCTTAGAGTCCGATAACACAGCATGAAAGATGGTTGCTTGGTCTAAGTGGGTGATATATTGCATATCAGAAACTTCTGCAACAAAAGCTCTTGGTTTCGCATCCCATTTTTTACAGTCAAATGCTCATACGAATTGTAACAGCTTTAAATATTTTCTGGTATTTTGCAAGTCAATATTTATCTTTCCTATGGTACGGTTATTGCGTGATCGCAGTAAAGTCGTGATAAAGTCGGCGTGAACTCATACAAAGGTCTTTTATATCGTAGTTCAATCGTACGTGCTGTGGTCGTGGCAGGAACGTGGAATAGTCGTAGTAGAATCGGAATGGTAGTAGCATCGTACTGTTATCATAGCGCAATCTTCGCAATTGGCATTTCATGACCCCAGTACGATGCTACCACGTCAGGGACTATACATTACAATGTAATGTATAAGTCCCTGTACCACGTTCATGAAGACCTTGACACGACTATTCCACGACCGTACTACGACTCTAGTGCGACATCACTACGACTGCACTACGATTTTTTTTAGCATGTTCAAAATTGTTCCACAACCATCATGACCATGAAGACCTTTCTACGATCCTACTACGACCTTACTGCGACTAGCCCGATCGCACCATGATCCTAATTTTTTTCTTAGTCGTAGTGCGATCGTGGCCTAGTGTGATGGGGGTATTAGATGGAACATCAGCATCCGGGCCAAATTTGGTCAATTTGACCTACATTTTCTGCTTGATCAACTTAGATAAAATTTCTTGGACGAGTTCATATCTCAGTTACAGTACATTGTAGGACATCTGACCTTGTATATGCATGTACCTAGGTTGGTTCATCAGCATCCAGGCAAAGTTGGGTCATTTGACCTATCCTTTCCGCTTGATCGCCTTGACATTCAATTTTACATTGTTCAGTTTTTGGTTACTGTATGTTGTATGTTAATTTAAACTCGTATATGCATCCATCTCTGATGTGAAGGCAGCATCAAGACAAAGTAATGTTATTGTGACCATATGCCGCAACTTTGTTATCACTGATTACCTGTTTTTTATATGAAAATAAATTTCAAAGTGAATCATCCACAGATTTTTGTCAACCAGTTAGTTCTAAAGAGCACACAAATACAAGATTAAAAGAATCTTACAATGGTGAAAAGTGCAAGATTGAGGAATCTCAGACACACGAGGGTTATATTTCGATATTTCTTTGATGAATCTTGAACTATTGAAATCTTACTGAAGAGTTTCTGAGATTTCTTAATCTTCCATTTTAAACAGTGTTTATTTTTTCTGACATTTTTAGCCTCAAAATATAATTTGTTCACCACCACACTGACATTTTTTTGTGCAATCATTGACATCAGAATCAGTTGCCTCGGGTATTTTTACCCCAAATAACCAGAAGGATCAGTGTCAGCTGTCCTTAGTCAGGAAATTTATAAAGCCTTTGTGTGTCTTGTTTGTTTTCTAGTTGGTTACTTTATGTCTATAGGAGTCTAGGATGGTGTTTATTTCCCTGAACTTGATTACTCCTTATTTAGGGGTTGACTCCAACCTGCCGTTGGGTGTGGGGTTTCCATGCCGTTCATTGAAGATCTTATGGTGGCTTTGAGTTGTTATTACTCCTCTTTGGGTTTTGCCTCTTTGACACATTCCCTGTTTCCTTTTTTCTATTTAGTCCATTTGACCGTTAGTTTTTCACATTTTCATCTTCTCCTCTAGAACCACTGAAGTAAATTCAACAAAACTTAAAATAATGATTTGTGGAAGATCCTTTACAGAGATTGGATGTGTGGAAGTCCTTTACAAAGAGAGCTCAATTCCGATAAAAGCTAGCTGCCAGCCTGGGAAATAGTTAAACATTGGACTCTGGGAAAATCTTCATCTTTTCTTCTGAAACTACAACAAAATGTACTGAAGCATCTCAACCAAACTTCAAGGATTGATGTCTTTTACAAAGATTGCTCATTTCTTTTTTTTCAATAAAAAAACATGACCCCATCATGGAACATAGTTTTTACACTGGGCCCTATGGAAAATCACATTTTCATATTCTCCTCTGGAACCGCTGGAGCAAATTCAACAAAACTTGAATGCAGAATTGATGTATGGGAGATCCTTGACGTAATTGCTTATTTATACCTCCGCAAACAAAGTTTGGGGGGTATACAGGAATCACCCTGTCCGTCCTTCGGTCTGTCTGTCCGTCCATGTACCTTGTCAGCGCATGTTCTCCTAAACGGCTGCTTGGATTTTGATAAAATGTTACACAGTTGTAGTACACCATCTGAAGATGTGCATGAAGTAATATGGTTGCTGCCCGAAATTTTGAAGGGGAAATAATTTGTCATTGAATATTTTCTGGAAAAAGGGGAAGGTGATCCTTGTCGAATCCGAGTCCGTTCGCCCTGATTCACGTTCGCCCTATTTCCTGTTCGCCCTAATACCCGTTCGCCCTGGGTCCGTTCGCCCTAATACCTATTCGCCCTATATATTCGTATTAATCAGGTTTTAACAAAATTATTGGGAATAAACATGTAATAAAGCAGAAATAGTTATTCACTTGCACAATTGATCAAAAAACAAGAATAGTATAGGTAGTGAGATTTATAATTTTATTTACATTCAGAGAAAACATTTATTTTTTTACAGAAATTTGGATAAAATCTTGCATTGTTTGTACATATCCAAGCTAATTATCAAAGACAATTAAATAATTAAAGGACTAAATAATTATACCGGAACAACATTTAATTACATTAAGTAATTTAGACCAATTTAGACTAATGATTTATAAATAACAGAAATCTAATTAGGGACATAATCAATCTTTAATCCCTTGTGACTAAATACTTAACAGTTTGAGAATGACTTCATAACTGAAATATAATTAAGATTTATACCTAATTATAGTATTAGGATTAAGCTTTATGAAAAAATAGGGCGAACGAACTCTAGGGGCGAACGGACCCAGGGCGAACAGACCCGATACCATCCTTGTCAGTGCATGTTCTCCTAAATAGCTGCTTGTATTTTGATGAAATGTTACACAGTTGTAGTACACAATCTGAAGATGTGCATGAAGGTATATAGTTGGTGCCCGAAATTTTGAAGGGGGGATAATTCGTCTTTGAATATTTTCTGGAAAAAGGGGGTGGACGGAAAAAAAGGGGGGTGGACGGACCTTGTCAGCGCATGTTCTCTTAAGCGGCTGCTTGGATTTTGATGAAATGTTACACAGTTGTAGTACACCACCTGAACCGCTGGCATGTGCATGAAGTAATATGGTTGCTGTCTGAAACTTTGAAGGGGAGATAATTTGTCTTTGAATATTTTCTGTGTAAAGGGGGAGGGGTGATTCTTGTCAGCGCATGTTCTCCTAAACCACTGCTTTGATTTTGATGAAATGTTGCACAATTTTAGTACACCAGCTGAAGATGTGCATGAAGTAATATGGTTGGTGTCCGAAATTTTGAATGGGAGATAATTCATCTTTAATATTTTCAGAAAAAAGGGGGAGGTATATCATTTTGTCCATACTTGTATTGTGTCCACATTTTTACTGTGTCCAAAACTGTATTGTTTCCACACACACTTAAATTTACACTTTCCATATTGATTCAGGGTTCAATTAGCAGGGGGTATACCTGGCTGCCATTCGGCGACAGCTCTAGTTCATTCTGATCCTACAAAAACATGGCTGCCAGCACAGAACATAGTTTACATTGGACTCTGTGGGAAAATTATTATTTTTATCATCTGCTCTAAATCTTCACTATGGAAGCAAATTTAACTGAACTGTATTTGAAGGGTTTTTGAGATAAGCTCCGGACAAAAAATGTTTATGGACAGACAGACGGATGGACAGACAAGGTGATTCCAATATATCCCCCTAACTTCGTTGCGGGGGTATAAAAAATGTCTGCCAGCACTGAACATAATTGTACCTTTAGGTCCTATGGGAAAATCACATTTTCATCTTCTCTTCGGAAACATCTAAAGCAAATCAATCAAACTTTACATGAATTATGTACTAAGGGACCTTAACAAGGATTGCTTATTTCTTTAAGATCTGATAAAAGGCCTCCTTTTATCATCTGCTCTGAAACTAATGAAGCAAATTTCACTAAGTTTTTGGTATATGATGTATGAAGGTCCTTTACAAAGATTTCAGTCCTATCCAACTAAAAGATAGCCACCGGCGCTGAACATAGTTCAACATTTGACCTTATTGGAAAATAACATACTCATCTTCTCCCCTGACACCAATGAATCAAATTCAACCATATTTTTAAGGGAATGATGTATGGAAGGCTCTTAACAAAGATTGCCGTTTATTTACAATCGGATTAAAAACATGGTCACCAGTGAACAACATAGTTTTACCTTGGACACTATAATAAAATCATCTGCTTTGAAGCTATTGAAACAAATTAAGCTAAACTGCATTGAAATGATGTGTGGAAGGTTCTTTACAAATATTGCTAATTTCAGTCAGAGGCACCCAGCACTGAACATAGTTAAACATTGGACCCTTTGGGAAAATCAAACTTTCCTCTTCTACTCTGAAACCACTGAAGCAAATTCAACCAAACTTTACAAGAATGATGTATGGAAAAAGTTTATGTTAAAGAGCCAATAGTAAAGCTATAATTTCAATATGACAAGTAGTTTAAGGGGAGAAGACTACTGTTAGAGTTTCCCATAAGGTAACCATCTTCGATAGTGTGAAACCTAAAACACAATTTTTCTTTGCAGGAGACCAGATGACATAAAGACTATTTTGACCAAGTTTGGTTCCAATTGGCTCAGCAGTTTCAGAGGATAAGATCTTTGAGTGGGTTTTCCTATTGGGTCGAATGTTAAACTATGTCCCCTGCTGGTGGCCATCCTGGATATATATCAGACCTGAAGAACACCTTTTCTGCACTGGCTGATCACAGACTATTGTGGTCAAGTTTGGTTCCAATTTTCTTTTGCAGGAGACCACCAAAAGACTATTTTGGTTAAGTTTAGTTCCCATTGGTTTGAAGAAGATCTTTGAATATGTTTTCCCATAGGGTACAATGTTAAAACTATGTTCCCTGTTGGCAGCCCTCTTGGACATAGCATGGACCTCATAAACATTTTTTTGAAGGGCCCATAACAATGACTATTATGGCTTAGTGTCGTTCCAATTGGCTCAGTAGTTTAAGAGGAGAATATTTTTGAATGTGTCTTCCCATAGGGCAAAATGTTAAAAATATGTTCCTTGCTGGGGGCTATCTAGAATAAAGCGCAGACCCGAAAAACACCTGTTTTGCAGGGGACCACACAAGAACTATTGTGGCTAATTTTGGTTCTAATTGGCTCAGCAGTTTCAGGGGAGAATTTTCCCAAAGGGTCCAATTTTAAACTATGTTCCTCCACTAGATTCCATCTTGGATATAGTGAGGACCTGAAAAACACCAGTTTTGAATGGGGCCACACAAGGACTATTGTGGCCAAGTTTCGTTCCAATTTTCTAAGTAGTTTCAGAGGAGATCTTTGAATGAAAAGTTTATGCGGACAGATGACAGATGCAAAGAGATGGTAAAAGCTTGCCCTGGCTCCAGCCAGATGAGCTAAACATAGGTAATCAACAATTACATAGTTCGCCTCGTTATGGCACATTGTCAGAGTAACCCAATTTCCCCTGGATGCTGATCTACCATCCGAGATGTATGCATATGTAAGGTTACATGATCCTACCATGTATAGTGACTGAGATCTGAACTCATAAAAAAACTTGAATGGAAATCAATCAAGTGTAAAATATAGGTCAAAGTGACCTAATTTTGCCTGGATGCTGGCCTACCATCAGAGACACATGCATATGCAAGGGTATATGATCCTACCATGTGTAGTGACCGAGATCTGGACTCGTCCGAAAACTTGAATGTAAATCAATCAAGCATAAAATATAGGTCAAAGTGACCTAATTTTGCCTTGATGCTGACCTACCATCAGAGATGCATGCATATGCAAGGTTAAATGATCCTTCCATGTATACTGACTGAGATATGAACTTAAATGTAAATTTGAATTGAAGCCAATCAAGTGGAAAATATAGGTCAGAGAGACCCAATTTTCTTGGAGGCTGTGAGTCAACCCAACATGCACCTGCATACAAAGTTTGATGACCATACCATGCATAGTTGTGGAGATATATTCCCAAATGCGGACGCGGACGTAGACTTACACGCAGACAAGGACTTCGTTGAGGCGAACTAAAAATGATACAGAAGAACCTCAATGGCTCGAACTGCAATAGCTGGAACACCATGGATGTCTCAAACCCATTCCATTTTCTGATCCCTTTGTTCAAGTTTGAACATCATTTGACCTCAATTACTTGGGCACACCTCTAGCTCGAACTGTTTTCAACAGTCCCTTGGGTGTTCAAGCCCTCCAAGTACGACTGTACTTTGATCATCTCCTCTGAAATCACTGAGCTTTGTTTCTTTATGGCATATGGTCACAGTAACCTATTTTGCCTAGTATGCTGACCCACGGTACCAATAAAACACATTCTTTTATATACAGTAAAATCACATATATTGGTACACTTATATGTTGGGTCAAATGATCCAACTATATGTAATAACACAAATATAAACTCCGGCCTTCATTTAATGCAAGTCAATCAAACATAAAATGTAGGTCAAAATGAACTGATTTTGTCTTCACATCAACTTGAGTGCAAGTCACTCAAGAAGAGGATGTGTTTCAAAGTGATCTAATTTTGCCTGGATGCTGACCTATAATCTGCAATGCATGCATGTGCATGCTTAAATCATACCAAGTGCAGTGATTGAGATCTAAACTCTGATGTAAACTTCAATGTATATTACTGATGCAGAAAATGTTGGTCTAACTGACCTCATTTGAATGGATGCTGACCTACCATCAACGATGCATGTATACAAAGTTTGATGATCCCAAGATGTAGAGTAACGCGAGTTATGAACTCGGAGGTAAACTTGAATGTATTCATTCACCAGTTAAAATAAATATACAATGTATGTAGATAACCATGAAATTCTCTTTTTGTTGACTGGGGCCTCGGTGGGGGGTGTCCCTATCCCGAAATCCCGTCAATTTTTCTCCATTTTCCTGTTTCCTTGGCGGGAAAATATTTTACAAAGACTCTTAAAGAGCCACTTTTTCCCGTTTGACCTGCTAAATATTCCAGACATAATTTTGTACAAATATGAAATAATAAGAAATACTGTCTAAAAATAGGAAATAGGGGGTTAGCCCTGTGAAAACATCATTTTCCTGCTGGTTCTACAAAACTGAAAAACTTTTGAATTTATTTTCTGTATAAAGAAAATAGGAATTCCTATTTAAATAGGAAAATAATCATGTCTGATTTTCAATGGTTCTGGCTTCATGCTTGACATCCTTTCCTGTTTTCACGAGCTTTTTTGCACGCTCACATTTCCTGTTTGCTAAAAAAGGCAAATCCTGCTTCCTGCTCTTACCAAATCGAGACCTACTTGACTGGTCATGTAACATCTTTTATAGAAATCATTACCTGACATGTATTGAAAAAGCAATGTGCTTAAATCAATATACAACTTTCATGGACCATTGTGATTTGCAATTTTTGAATGAAGGCTTACATGAAAAACAAACACATTGTTTTTTATATTTATTGGTCAACAATACCCTGAAAGAGCTTTATCAATCTACCACAACAAATATGCAGAAAATATTAATAATAAAGGGCAAAGTGCTGTAAGATTTGACATCATTATTATGATGAGGGATACATTTGGACAAATGTCAATACAAAACAACTCTATACTAAAATTTAAGTCTTTGAGTTTTGTAAACTCATTCACAGCATCTGCCCTTGACCCCTATACTAAGAAATCTAAAACGAATTAACCCACCAAAATTTTTCACCCGAGTAAAAGTTACAATACAACCGCTTTTTGGTCCTAGAATTAAGCTGAAATGCCATGGATCATTTAACCACTTTCACTCTTTGGTCCCAGAATAGTAATTAATCAAGCTGGAATTCTAAAGCATCGAAGTTTGAAGCTATGGGCCAAAATAGTGTGTATGTAGCTATGTCGTTGTTTATACTATATAAATGCCCTCAACTACATGTATGCACTCTAGGCTTAAACTTGCAAGATCTTCTAGTTCTGTTTAATTTGTAACAAAAATATGACATTTTAAGACTATTTTCAGTAGGAACTATACAGTGTTTATGCGTTCAGTAAAGATATTTCAAATTTTGTGTAAAATATAAAAATTCATAAAATACGTAAATATTAAGGCCAAGTTCTTCCAGTTTCATTTTTCACAATTGACTAAGTTCTGTTGCAAATTGAATTTTACTGTTGTTACGATTGTTCTTTCATTTATCACATTGGCATAGGGAGAAGGTTTGGGCCCAATAAAACTAGTTTAACCCCGCCGCAGCAGGTTTGCGCCTTTCATAAGTCAGGAAATTCATTAAGCATTTGTGTGTCTTGTCTGTTTTTTACTTAGTTTACCTTATGTCTATAAGAGGCTAAAATGGTGTTTATTTCGCTGAACTTGATTACTCTTTATTTAGGGGCCGATTCTACATTTCTAAAAATTACAGAAAAACTAAAAAAAAAAAATCCATTTTTTTCCGCTTCAGCTCATTTTCTGACCATCATCTAACTTTCTAACTTTTGACCACTTTATGTGAAATTCCAATATGATTTAACAACTTCATTTGACTTCCCCCCCCCCCAAAAAAAAAAGAATTATGTCCAAATACAGGGGAAAAAAATGGAAAAAAAAATAATTAAAAATTTTCAGCTAAAGGTAATTTTCTGGCCATTTTATTGCTTCTGTCCAAATTTCAAATGATTCCATAAGATTTGATTAAGATATTGATGTTTAGAAAACTTTATCAACAGGGTTAAAATAAATATTGAAAACACAGACGCTGCCGCTGACTGAATTTTGGATCGCTATGTCCTGCTTTCACGATTTTCGTCACGGCTGAGACTATAAACTCTTGACATGCTATGTCATTTGATTTGGTTTCATGAAGATGAAAAATAGAACAAATTATAGAAAACAATTTATCAACAGATGTACCAGTAATATGCTTCAATCTACCTCAATAACTTAGCATTCATTAAAAATATAATTACATGTAGTACATGTGATATAAAAAAAAATGCCACAAACTTTACAGTAATTTATTATTTACTCTCATTGCAACCGTCAAGAAAATTTGACACTAACATACAAAAACAACTCTTTCGTTGCAAATCTTGTCTTTTAATAATAAAATTTCACATTGGATTTCAACAATTAACATGTACAGGGTTTTTGTTGGGCTTCGCCAATGTTGCAAATAAAGATTTTCATTCTGGCTACAAAATTTCTTTTCTGGCAATTTATTGGGGACAATGTTTTAAATACAACTGTTCCCATATAAATGAATAAACTAACAGTCTTGTACTTTTAGTGGTGCCTGGTAGTTCTTTAAAATAATCACAGGTTATTAACAAAGCTCCTGTTACATTGCCTTAATAATTTCCAGTAAACTAGTCTTCAGTGTGGTTACCTATGCACATGGTCGAAGCAATTTGTCACATGCGCAACACCAATTAAACAATAGAGAATCTATAACCATTTTGTATGAGGACTGTGCCATTTGAATTATAAACATAATAAATATTCACAAGCAGCCATATATATATGTTTACTATCAAATATGAATCTCAAGGTTGTGTTTTTTCCTCTAAGATTCATATTTGATAGTAAACAAATCTTTTTTCTAAGGTTAAGCTGCTAACACAATGATAAATAAATGTATATAAGATCAGGACTTCTGTTATATTTCAAGTGAACTTCAGTGTTCCGAAGGAAGAAAAATATATGTTTAAGCCAACTGAAGGTAAGGAAGATTATAATTTGGCAAACTAATTGCTGAGTTTGAGACAATTATTCCTATGAAAAGTTGTTGTCTGACTTTGAAAACTTTTGGATTCCCATTGTTCCCCTTCTCCTTCTTATACGGGGTCCGGGGTATCAATATTGTATGTTACTGGCCCCTGTGGTGTCATTGGTCATAAAAACTGCACGTGAAAATTTGAAATGATGTAAGGCATGATACTTGAAATGCTGGAAAAAACTTCTTCAAGAGGGAAAAGGGGTTTGTTTAACTCTTTGTAAAAATACTTCCCATCCATGAGAAGGACCATTATAAGAATAAAGGGCTACGCCAAGCGCAGCATGATACGACCGCAGCATGTCGACCACTGAAATTTCAACAAAAGTAGTTTAAAGTGAATGTGGACACAGTAAAGAGCTTCACACAATAATTAGATGGACACAAAAAAAAGCTAGACACAGTTATTAGCTAGAAACAAAATAGGGAAAAAACCCTTTTGATTACTTACTGATTAAAAACCGTAAGAGCTATGCAAAATATGTACTATCAACTAAAACTTTACATCCATAGAAATTCAAAGAAAAAATCCATCGAAATCTGATGAAAAATAAAGATATGACACATTTATAAAAATTGCAATTTTGGCCCCTTTGACCCCTTGTAGCTCCGAAACAGTAAGAGCTACAAAAAATCTGTTGAATACTATTGAAAGCTTATATCAAGAGGAATCCAAAGAAAATCAAAGCATGGAATGCTGTTAAGGCAGGTTCCTGGGTATTCCAGACGTTCTGTAATTATTACTTTTTCAAGAATTAAAATCCGAAATTTTCCTTCCCGGTTTCGGTTGTCTTTTCAGTTTTTATATGGGTTGCTGGCAATTTATTTAAACTCTATTTATTTACATTTCATTGTCTTGCTCCTCTTTGTTGGTATACGTACATGTAAGTATTCCAAAGTACAAGCCCGAGTACAAGTGTGACACTCGGTGGCTTAATTAATGTTGATATTTCCAATTTTGTCACTTCCTCTGTCAAGTCATCTAGTTCTTAAGTTTCAT
>MJUU01017979.1:263013-282479 GCA_002080025.1 Modiolus philippinarum
GTTGACATACTACTGAAAGCTTAGATCAAGAGGAATCCAAAGAAAAAAATCTCATTGAAATCCGATGAAAAATAAAAATTCTACATAATCTGCAAATTCGCAATTTTGGCCCAGTTCGGCCCCTCATAGCTGGGAAAGGAAACAAGTTACCAAAAATCTAATAGCTGAGTGCTATATTAATTTTTCGCAAGGAATCCATTGAAAAAAACTGCATCAAAATCGGACTTAAAATAAAAAAATTATTTTTTTTGAGATTTGACCCTGTTGGGCCCCATTTATCTCGTGAGTGGTACATGCTACGTGAAATCCGTTGGCATACTCCAGATTGGAAATTTCCTCAGGAGCACACTGAAACAAACCCCATCAAAATCCAATAAATAATAAAGATTCTACAGTCAAATATGTGAAAACACCTCATTTAACCCTTTTTTGGCCCCTAATTCTGAAATGGGTGGGGCAAAAACCTAAAGGAAAAAAACGTTTCTCAAGAATGTTCCAAGAAACATCATACTAAGATTTGAAAACAATCCATCCACTAGAACCAAAGTTATGCTGTCCACAGACACGAAAATACCTAATTTTACCCCTTTTTGGCCCCTTTTTTGCCTCTTTTTCAAAAACGGGTTGGGCAGGGAATGCGAAATTAAAACCCGGGCTTAAGCTTGTGCCAACAAACATCATACTAAAATTTGATAACAATCCGTTCACTAGAACTAAAGTTATGCTGTCCACAGACGCCGACGCCGACGCCAGCGCCATACCATAATACGACCGCAAAATTTTTGCGGTCGTATAAAAATCGACAGGATCTTGGGAAGGGACCCTCCCTAGGAGATTTCCTATTAACTTAAATCATAGATTTTACTTAATCCTTAAACATTAATATAAACATTTGTATTTGATTGTAACAAGCAAGAGTATTTACAATTCTTTTGATGTTTTTGACAAGAGCAAAATGATAAACTGTCATAAAATAAGCAAGTGCTAGAAAATTATGAAACTACAATAAGGGCTGTTGTGGAATGGCAGCCAATTATAACCTGCTCATTGAACCCTGAATCAATATGGTTGGTGCAAATTTAAGTATGTGTAGACACACTATATGTGTGGGTACAATACAACATATGAACATAATGATAAAATCGTCAAGAAATAAACAGAATGTACTAAACCACAAGTCTTGAAACTCATCATACAAAGGCTTCAGACCAAATATTGAATCATCACTACATACATACACAAGCTGAGAAACCATGACAAAAATATTCTGGAAAGATGGACAGCATGATGATGGGATGTACACACAAGGTTTTAAACAGTATACCCCTCTCCTAGGGAGTGGGGTGTAATTACATTATCTATAATTCATGTTTTTCACAAAATTCAAAGCTCAATTTTACTTCCTTAATTGATCACAAAAATTTATGAAATAGTTATTAATATTTTGTTAAGCCTGAACCTGATTCTTTAACTTAGTAGTAAGTCTTCCACGGAAGACATGTGTCGCCTGCGTAATAACACTAAAAGTAAGTTACATCAAACAGGAAGTGGGCATGCAAGAGATCCCAGACCCTCTTACACATTATAGGTCCCAATACTGATACTCCATGCCAAATTGCAGAAGGCAGGGATATGTGGTGTCTGAGAAAAACGTGACAGAAATTTTCAATACTCGAAAAATATTCTAAGTTCAGTCAAACAAGAAGTGGGCATGCCAGAGATTCAAAACTCTATTATACAGTATAGGTCCCCATACTGATACTCCATGCTAAATTACAGAAGGCTGGGAATTGTGGTTCCTGAGTAAAATGTGACAGAAATTTTTTGTGACATCAATCGACAAAAATATTCTAAGTTCCGTCAAACAGGAAGTGGCCATGCAAGAGATCCCAAACTTTATTACACAGTATAGGTCCCCATACTGATACTCCATACTGAATTGTAGAAGGCTAGGATGTGTGGTTCCTGAGAAAAATGTGACAGAAATTTTCAAGACGCAAAAAATATTCTAAGTTCCGTAAACAGGAAGTTGGCATGCGAGAGATCCCAAACTCTATTACACGGTATAGGTCCCCATACTGATACTCCATGCCAAATTGCAGAAAGCTCGGATACATAGTTCCTGAGAAAACTTACAGAAATTTTTGTGACTCCGACGCGGACGACGTCACCGCCGCCGCCAAGGACAACGCAAGACGACAGATAGTGATCCCTATATGTCGCCACTGCCTAAACGCATACGACACAACCAGATTTTATCAGAACTACATAAATATAGAAAGTATCAATTTACTCAAAATGTCACATATTAAAAAAACATTATCCCTGGCTGATGATGAATGTCAACTCTTGATTGGTTAGAAACCAAATAGTACAAAACCAATGCACCCGTCTCGTTAAGAACGTTGCTCCTGCCAGTGCCACGAGTTTCCTTTGTTTTAACATCACATATTCTATGACGTTGGTAAGTGATATCTGGTGCAAAATTTTTTGATAACCTAAAGAAATTATAAAAACCCAAATCAAATCGCCTAAAATCAGCAAAGTCTGAGGTTGGTACCATATGTACCATCCTTGATATGGAAAGTAGGGCATTATCTGCATAAATATCATACCAGTTTTAATGCGAAACACAGATAACGTTGAAATTTCGTATACAGTCTGTGTTCAAAAGTATTTCCACAAGTGAAATTTACCTGTGCATTTCTTGTTAAAATGGCTTCCGTTTAAAAAATTCTACCGAATTCATTTCCTGGTCGATTTTCATAAAATGTGCATTGATAAAAAGGGCATGACATGTAGTTTCTTGCAGTAATTTTAAAATAATTTTAGCACTAGTAGTTACTTTATTTATACAATTTAAATAGGAATCAAAATATTTTACTTTGCATTATTATAGATATATAGTAATTTTGATGTCAAAATTTTCTGTTTATGTTTAAATCGTGACAGTTTAAAAACCAAACATCATAAAATTATTTCAAAATTACTGAAAGAAACTGCATATCAAGCTCTTTTTGTCAGTGCAAATTTTATGAAAATCGACCCAGAAATGAATTCTGCAGAATTTTTCAACAGACACCATTTTAACAAGAAATACACAAGTAAATTTCACTTGTGGAAATACTTTCGAGCACTGAGTGTAGACTTACATCCATTTATATACTTTTTTGGTAAAATAAAAGACCAGACCAGGGATAAATCTGTTAACTATGTTTTTACCCGTAGGCATTGAGATTATACCACCATTCAGCACCATTGTAGAGCATTCGACTTTGCCTCAGGCTACATAGAAGTGCTTTAGGGTGTTACAATCTCAATGCCTACAGGTAAAAATGTAGGTAACAGATAATGCCTTAAATTGATACTGTAATGCTGTTATACAGAACTTTTAATATACAAATAATTGATTTTTAATATATGTGTACAAGTTTACACTATTGTATAAATTCATGTATATTTATAATATTCAAACTGTAATGCCATTTCAATTTTAATGTTTAAATAATGATTACATCTCAAGATCCTGTTCATTACCATATATTATCCATATTTTATGCTTGCTGAGCATTTAAAAATTTTTGATTTCAGAGTGGATAAAATATGGTAATAATTGGGATAAAGTGATGTAATCTTTTTCTATAATGATAAATGATAAACACAGAGAATTGTATTTCGAATAGAAATGGCGGGAAATAGCATGGGGCTTTATTAAAAATATGCTAAATGTGAAAATTTATCTAACGCGTGAGAACCAGTTTAAACTTCAGAATCATTAAAGAAAAAGTATTAAATAATTATTGTTCAGGATATAAAATGAGATTTTCAAAAAATGTTACACCATACCTGCCAACTATCCCTATTCATTTCCCCCATGAGAGCAATAGATTTGAAATTTTCAGAGAGCATTTAAATCTTCCTTGCTTGATAAAACATTCATTTGGTTATTGCATACTCATAATGATTGTAATGTCATGAAGATGCTTCAAAAACAACAGTAAAGTTGATATGAAACCCTATTTGTAAGTTTTATGGTATGCTTGGAATTGTCTCGCTGGTCGCACCTCCACGAGCATTTTCAAAAGTTGGCAAGTAGTTGACAAAATCACTAAAACTATCCCACAATGTACTTGTTAGTCTACCAATCACTCTTACTTTTACAATGTTTCTTCATACTGATACAAATGCCTTGTTTTATTGGATTTCTTTTCAAAACTGTCATTTTTTTCTGTACTTATAATTTATGTGGACTAATTAATATGAATGGTTGCAATAACATGAATTCTGTTAATTTTTTTTTTCGAAAGATATTCAAACCGGAGAAGGACATTTCTGAAAAAATGGTGGACATTTTAGAAAATATTTTTTCCCTTTTCCGAAAATTTTCGTTTCCTTTTCCTAAAATAAAAATTAGGACTTTTCCGAAAAATTATTACATAAATAAACAACATATATGAAAAACAAAAACATACACACTATATGATTATAAGAGAAATAGCATAAGGAACAGCTACCCGCACTGCAGGCGGAAAGGTATGCAAGATTACAATTAATCTTCAGTTTAAGTTTCATAGTACGGTGCATCTGCAATTATATTTACGACAAAACTGTCGTCCTTCGCATAAAGACACACAAAGGCTGACCTGGATAGTTGCTGAAATGCACCAACATTGACTGTAAAATTTCAAGCACAATTTGTCACAGAACTCCACCAGAAAAACAAATATGAATTACAAAAAGAAACCAAACGTAAGAAAGAGAGGAACTCGGGACAACTGGGCCTGGTACCGACACTTGCAAAGGCCATCTCTATCCATCAACAAGTTTTAGAGGACCCAAACCTCCTTTTCTCTCTGTGTGTAACAGAAAGTTTTTCTCTCTGTGTGTAATAAACAATCATAAATGAATAAAACAAAATACAGTAAGATTTCTCCAACTATTAAACTACTTTATTAAACAAAAACTGATACAAACCATAATTCTGAAAGTTTATCTGTAATAATTTTTTTGGAAAAGGGATGTCAGGTTTTTCGGAACATCAATTGAGGAATTAAATTTTTTTCGGAAATGTCCTACGCTCATTCAAGCCTCATCTGTTACTCAAATTTTGACAATGATTGCCATATTGTAAAAAAAACACAAACTGCAGTTTAAATTGAACAACCAAGAATTTGCATGAAATTGGCTAGTTTTATGTTTTGAGTTAGTGTATACATAATCAAGTGTTTAATGAATATAAGCCTCAAGATCATGTGTGGTTAAGTATTCACAGACATTCAGTTAACAATGATTCATTTAAAATCATAAGGCATTGGTTTGATTTATTTGTTTGACTAAATGGTGTTTTTATTATTGAGCAATATATTAATCAGTACATGATATATTGATATAGAGATAGTGCTATCTTGATGTACTGAGCTCTTTCAAGGTGACCCTTTGCTTATCCCAATCCATTTTCAAGGTCCACTTTTCAACAAGAGTTGTCAGAAGACGACATAGCTTGCCGGGGATTAGAGTGACCTCAATGCACAATAAATTTGAAAAGTACCATCAGAAAACTCTCACCACAAGAAAGTCACATACCAAATATAAACACCCTACCACTAAACAACTTAATTCTAGAAGCAAAATTGAAGTTTTTAAAAAATTGCCCTCAGGGCAAGGTCAAGGTCAAAATGTCTACAAATATGGTACCATCAGAAAGCTGTCATCACAAGAAAGTCGCATACCAAATATGAACACCCTACCACTAAACAACTTACTTCTAGAAGCTAAGTTTAAAAAGAAATAGCCCTCAAGGCAAGGTCAGGATCAAAACGTCTACAAATATGGTACCACCAGAAAGCTCTCATCATAAGAAAGTTACATACCAAATATGAACACCCTACAAGTAAACAACTTAATTCTAGAAGCAAGGTTAAAGTATATAAAAAATAACCCTCAGGGCAAGGTCAAGGTCAAAATGTCTACAATGTCTACAAATATTACCACTAGAAAGCTCTCATCATACGGAAGTTACATACCAAATATGACCATCCTACCACTAAAAGCCTACCTTCTAGAGGCAAGGTTAAAGTTCTAAATATTGCCCTCAGGGCAAGGTCAAGGTCAATATGTCTACAAATATAGTACCAGAAGAAAGCTCTCATTTCATGGAAGTCACATACCAAATATCAACATCCTAGCTCTTCAGGTCTCAATTCCACAAGCCAGGTTAAAGTTTTGCTGACACTGTCGCCAAGGTATGACAATAGCTCTCCGGACATTTGTCCTGGCGAGCTAAAAAATTACATTGTGTCTACATAATTTGACTTGTCCTAAAGGTGGTGAAATAATGAGGGTGTGCTGTATAAAACAAGGTTCATTAATTAAGATGTCCTTACTTTGAAGGGACCCTCCATTTACTATGCACTTTCTATAATCCATCAAATAACAAGTTTAATCTATTTAATTGTAAGACCACAAATATACTTAAAAGCTAAACATATATGTATACATAACAACACACAACCATACACCTAATACAAGAACTCTAAACCCTTTCATGATAACTGTATTCCCCGCCAGAATTACATCATGAACAATGAAGACTTCAAAAAAATTTGGTGGGAAAGTACACTAACCCACTCCATTCCGGTCAGGAAATAATAGCTCTGTAATGGACAGATTCAGAAATTCAACTTCCGTCCTTGTAAATGATGTTGCACAAGCTAAGCATGAACATCAAGAACAATGACAACATTATAATGCAGATGTATTTCTGAATCAGTCCATTATTGTGAAAGGGTCTATTGTATGTGTTTATCAATTTAAGATTTTGGCAAATTATGAAAAAATTTAATCAGTACATCAATATTTATAATGGACAAACATAACATATACCCACTTTA
Organism: Modiolus philippinarum; assembly: GCA_002080025.1. NCBI lineage: Eukaryota > Metazoa > Mollusca > Bivalvia > Mytilida > Modiolidae > Modiolus > Modiolus philippinarum. The sequence continues at coordinate 269,904 of MJUU01017979.1, forward strand.
CATTGGTGAAATATAATGTGAAAAATGAATGAAAATTCTAAATGATTAAAATGATCTAAAAAGTATGTTAAAATGTGCAATAAATTAATAAATCTCATAAATTAAAATAAAACTATCACAGCCATATATCACCGTTTTCCTGTTCGTTTACGGACACCACTATCTTTTGTAGAATCGTCTTTTTTGGCCTTTAATCGAGGTGAACGGGAATGAAGTTTACAGAAAAGAGTTGAAAATTTATTCTGTGGAAAGAGTGTAATAATAACACCTTCTAAGAACACATAGACAAGTCTTCTATTCAAACTTTTATGTTGGAATAAGTCAAATACTAGTGATACTCCTTTTTTGATTGTCTCAGTTCCCATTAAATGTCTCATTTCATCTGAAATAAAAATGTAATTGAGCATAATATTAAAGTAAAACTTGCCTTAGTGGTCACCTTGAATAAGCAGCCACTTGATTTTAAAGGTCACCTTTTATAGTTCCCTTTGTAGTATATTTCGTCAAAATTCACCTCATTTAAAAGGCCACCTTTCTTAAAAGGCTCGTTTGACTCCTTCCCAAAGGTGACTGCCTTCAAGTTTCATCAGGGAAATTTTAAAAGATTATTTGAATTATGGTTAATCTGTTACAGTTAATTCTAGAAAGGTGGTTAGTCATCTTATTGCTGAGAGAATTGATCAATAGGTTGGTGTCTTTGCCTAAAATGTTTACAAAAGACATTTAAATATTCCTCAATAGGTCATTGATTTTATTTATAGGTCAGGCATTTAAAATCCCTTATGATCAAGAATGGTGTTCAACCAACCTAAACCTAAATACACAACGACAGAAAATAAATAATGAAAGTGTATATAGAAAATGCAAATAATAAAAGAGTAATATAATCTGGAAGAAGAATTTGATTTACAACAATTTTCCTATTACTGAATGTTCACAAAAGGTTTCTCGATAGAAGTTTGACCTTCAAGGTAGAAAGTTTGCATACCCATTCACTGTATTTGTCCTGTATATGGACCAGTTCACCTGATGTCAATTTCAACAAGAAACAACTCAAGTTCACCCAAACTTGTTTTTTTACATTGGAAAAGCAGAAAGAGGATAAACATGCATTTTTTTTATAAATTAAATAGATGTACTGGTCAAACCACTACTACTATAATTATATTTTTTCCCTCCTGTTTATCCTTGATAAAGATAATGTTTATTTCAAAACCTAGGTAATACCGTAGTTGAGTATTTTTGTTCAGGTTGGCTGAACACCATGCTTCATACAAAGTGATTTAAATGCCTGACCTATAAATAAAATCAATGACCTATTTAGGAATATTTAAAAGTCTTTTGTAAACATTTAAGGCAAAGACACCAACCTATTGATCAATTCTCTCAGCAATAGGATGACTAACCACCTTTCTAAAATTAACTGTAATTTTTTTTTTTCAGAAATAATTGTATGCAGGAGATATCTGGAAAGCTCTCTAATAAAATTTTAAGCAGTTGCAATGTAAATCAATATATTGGAGATAATGAAAAAACTCAACAGTAATCTGAAATCTAAAATGGTTCTAGATGATTATAGGGTCACTAATAGATCCATGTGTGTAAGTTTTAAAACATTTTTGAAATTAGCAGAATTTGAGATCATGCCAACATTTTCACTACACCAAACTATTACTTTAGTATAACTGAAAATCCAGTATATACTATAGTATAAGGGCAGTGTCATAAGATATTTGCTGAGAAAACATGCTATTGACAGTGAATCATTTTTTGGAACACTTTCACTCTGCTCATAATTATAAAGATTGTCCAGTTGGCAACCATTTTAGACTACCAAATCATTGCAGATAAAACATAAAGGTAAGTACATGACAGTGAAGAAAATAGGTGAACGGTAGAGAAGAAGACTGGATACTCTTAAACCTAGGGGTCTTAATACCGAACGATCCTTTTATAACTGAGGCAATTCAGCTCAATGTCTATTTGTAATATTGTAATAAAATATTCTTCTATAGGAAGGTTCGCGGACCTCATTAGTGATGTCATAAAATCTAATTTACATATGCAAATTAGCATTTTTGGTTGGCAAAGTTGTACTTGGACCACTATTTAACAATGTTAAAGAATTTTTGATCTTTTGTATTTTTTTTATTATCCATCCGATTTTGGATCTTTAAAATGCGTAGTAAACTTCAAGATTTTCATATTTTTTCTGCCAATTTACTTTTTAAAAATTTCTTGTAGAAAAATATTTATGTGGTTTTAAAAAATGCCAAAATTGCCGAAATTTGTATACTTTACAAAAACACTAATTATATAGATTTTGAAAATAAATATATTAAACAGACAACCGATATACCCGATTCTGCTTCATACCTTGACCTTTTGTTATACATTGACGAACATGGACGTCTGAAATCTAGATTATATGACAAACGTGATGATTTTGACTTTCCAATTGTGAACTCTCCCTTTCTCTGCAGCAATATACCAGCATCCCCAGCATATGGAGTATATATTTCACAATTAATTTGTTACTGTAGAGCGTGCAGTACATACAGTGACTTTGTGGAAAGAGCAAAAGCACTGTCACAATAAAGGGCTACGCCGAGCGCAGCATGATACGACCGCAGCATGTCGACCACTGAAATTTCAACAAAAGTAGTTTAAAGTGAATGTGGACACAGTAAAGAGCTTGACACAATAATTAGATGGACACAAAAAGAAGCTAGACACAGTTATTAGCTAGAAACAAAATAGGGAAAAAATAAACCCTTTTGATTACTTACTGATAAAAAACCGTAAGAGCTATGCAAAATATGTACTATCAACTAAAACTTAACATCCATAGAAATTCAAAGAAAAAAAAACCATCGAAATCTCATGAAAAATAAAGATATGACATATTTAGAAAAATTGCAATTTTTGCCCCTTTGACCCCTTGTAGCTTGGAAACGCTAAAAACTACACAAAATCTGTTGACATATTGCTGAAAGCTTATATCAAGAGGAATCCAAAGAAAAAAATCCCATCGAAATCCGATGAAAAATTAAGATTTTACATATTTAGAAAAATTGCATTTTTGGACCCTTTGACCCCATGTAGCTCGGAAACGGTAAGACCTACACAAAATCCGTTGACATACTACTGAAAGCTTAGATCAAGAGGAATCCAAAGAAAAAAATCCCATCGAAAGCCCATGAAAAATACAGATTTGACATATTTAGACAAATTGCAATTTTGGCACCTTTGATCCCCTTGTAGCTCAGAAACGGTAAGAGCTATGCCAAATCCGTTGCATACTTCTGAAAGCTTTGATCAAAAGGCATCCAAAGAAAAAAATCCCATCGAAATCCAATGAAAAATAAAGATTTGACATATTTAGAAAAATTGCAATTTTGACCCCTTTGACCCCTTGTAGCTCGGAAACCGTAAGAGCTACGTCAAATCTGTTGTCATAATACTGAAAGCTTAGATCAAGAGGAATCCAAAGAAAAAAATCCCAACGAAATCCGATGAAAAATAAAAATTCTACATAAACTGCAAATTCGCAATTTTGGCCCCGTTCGGCCCCTCATAGCTGGGAAAGGAAACAAGTTATCAAAAATCTAATAACTCAGCACCATATTAATTTTTCACAAGGAATCCATTGAAAAAAAACTGCATCAAAATGGGACTAAAAATAAAAAAATTATTTTTTTTTGAGATTTGCCCCTGTTGGGCCCCATTTATCTCGTAAGCGGTACATGCTACGTGAAATCCGTTGGCATACTCCAGATTGGAAATTTTCTCAGGAGCACACTGAAACAAACCCCATCAAAATCCAATAAATAATAAAGATTCTACAGTCAAATATGTAAAAACATCAAATTTAACCCTTTTTTGCCCCTTTTTTAAAAACGGTTGGGGCCACAACAACCAAAACTTAGCCAAGCCTTCCTTTTGTGCCAAGGACCATTGTGTTAAAATTTCATATGAATTGGTCAACTGAAACTTAAGTTATTGACCAAAAACAAAAGTGTCTACAGACGACGACGACAATGACAGCACCATACCATTATACGACCGCAAAAATTTTTGCGGTCGTATAAAAACTGCTGAGTCAGAGATATGTTCAGCGTCCCTTCAGAAATTCTATGGCCGTCACCACGACATCATAGATAGATATGAAATTCAGTGTCACAAATAAAAACTGACATTTTGTGCTAGATTCAGATCTTCCCGGCTTTGACATTACCGTTTTGACATTACCCTGGATTGCCCACTGACAGTATGACGGGTGCTTACACTTGACCTCTATCTGTTACACTTTTTGAAATAAAAAATAAAAAATGCAAAAATTTTGAAAATTTTACGGAAAAGGGCTATAACTCCGAGACAGGTTTTCAGATTTTCTTCAAAATTGTACGGTGGGTAGATCTCATGATGCTTATCATTTTAACTTGATGACAGATTTTTGATATCTGTAACGGTTTTCAAGTTATTGGTCGAAAACTGCAATTTACCCTTATGTTCTATTTATAGCAATGGTGGTCATGTTGTTTGACTAGCCAACTAATCGAACATAATTCTAAACCGGCATACCCTGGTGATGCTTCAGGCCAAGTCTGGTTACAATTGGCTCAGCAGTTTCAGAGGAGAAGATTTTTGAAATTGTTGACGGAAGACGGACGGACGACGGATGCAAAGTGATGGCAAAAGCTCACATGGCCTTTTAGGCCAGGTGAGCTAATAAAAGCATTCTTCCATTGATTGGTTTAATCATGTATTTGTAGAGACTTTGTCTCATGTACATTTACTCCATATCCTTTCATTGATTATGTAGTTGAACATTGATAGCTCATACATCCCTCTAGGTCATTACCATCACACTGTTTTCATCATTCCCTTGGATGTACATAGAAGTTAGACTGTAAATTCTCCCTCACTTTTGTAATAAATAAAAGTATTGTTGGTATATTTCTACAAATTTTGTAACTGATGTACCAAAGCATCAATATTTTCAAAATGAACTCACCAGATATACTACCTAACATTTTGGCTTTACATACAACTCTAGTTCTCATTTTAGTATTATGGTCCCTGGGAATCCTCGGTTCAGCCAGAACACCTTCAGGCCAAAATGAATCCCTGAAAAAGAGGAAAAAGTCAAAAGTAAAATACCCAGCACTATTTTGGTTTTGCACAACAATTACTTTCAGTAATGCCATAATCACTGTTATTTGGATCTTTGGCAATCCAGTTTATTACAGTGGATTCCTGATAGTTTTATCTTGTGTAAGTTATTTTAGCAGTTTGATGTTGGATACTGTTTTATTTATACAGTAGGCCTTTCTTTACTTGATCTGGGCAACATACGTAGCTTTCATATTATAAATTTATATACAGTATCTTTTTATTTTGATTTCAGACAACTCATTTTTATGTAGTCATTTGTTACCACTGGGTCGATGCCACTGCTGGTGGACTGTTAGTCCCAGAGGGTATTCAACAGCCCAGTAGTCAGTACTTCGGTGCTGACCTGAAAGCTGATTCTATTTGGAACCTTACAATATCTAAATTTTTGTAAATTTTGTTGAAAACTAAGGAGAATCTCCCTCATGCAAAGCTCTGTCCTTATCTGATTTTGGCTTTACATTTAGATCATATTGGTTACTTGTTCTCTATCAGTTTTTAAACATCTTTGAGTTTATGGTCTTCCAAACGTTAAGATTTTTATCTGCACTGAAGAGACATAAGTTGTCGAAATGCGCATATGCAGAATTTAAATTCACAGCAACTTCGGTATTTAGTCATTTTATGGCTATGGTTAAGATGCTAACACCACTGTGACATAAGGTGCTATAATCTTTGACCTGAATATGTTAGTTACACACCTAGTACTCGAGTATATACAGAAGAAAATAAACTGTAACAATATAAATGGCTAAAAAAATTATACTGTAATTTAATACTTGTGCCAATCTCCAATGTGTGACTGAGTACTGCAGAATTATACTTGAACATTCAAGACATAATGATAAAGTATAATACCAACAGGTCATATACGTGCATATATGTCATGTATGTTCTGTGATTGTATTTGCTTGGCCCCTATGGGCTTAATTTGCAAATAAATATTATTATTATCAACAAGCTTCAGACCAAATTAAAAATCATTCTAACTATTAAGCCAAAAAATCTTTGACAAAAATTTGGTATACAGTTAAACATAAGTAATCAACGATTACAAAGTTTGCCTCGTTATGGCACTTTGTCACAGTAACAAAATTTTGACTGGATGTTGACATCACATTTGCATGTCTAAGCAAGGTTACATGATCCTACCATGTATAGTGACTGAGATCTGAACTTGCACAAAAACATGAACATAAATCACTCATGCATAAAACATAAGTCAAAGTGACCTACTTTTGACTGGATGCTGATGTACCATCAGGGATGCATGCCTATGCAAGGTTATATTATCCTACCATGTACAGTGACTGAGACCTGAACTTGTCCAAAAACATGAATGTAAATCAATCAAGCGGAAAATATAGGTCAAAGTGACCTAATTTTGTCTGGATACTGATCTACCATCAAAGTTATATTCATATGCCAGGTTACATGATCAAACCATGTATAATGACTAAGATCTGAACTCATCCGAAAACTTGAATGTAAAGCAATCAAGCATAAAATATAGGTCAAAGTGACCAAATTTTGCCTGGATGCTGATTCACCATCAGAGTTGCATGCATATGCAAGGTTACATGATCCTACCATGTATAGTGACTGAGATCTGAACTTGTCTAAAAACTTGAATGTAAATCAATCAAGCGGAAAATATAGGTCAAAGTGAACAAATTTTGCCTGGATGCTGACCTACCATCAGAGATGAATGCATATGCAAGGTTACATGATCCTACCATGTATAGTGACCGAGATCTGAACTTGGACGTAAACTTTAATGTTAGTCGTTCAAGTGGAAAATATAGGTCAAAGTGACCTCATTTTGCCTGGATGCTGACCTACCATCAGAGATGCATGCATATGCAAGGTTACATGATCCTACCATGTATAGTGATGGAGATCTGAACTCGGACTTAAACTTGAATGTAAGTCGTTCAAGCGGAAAATATAGGTCAAAGTGACCTAATTTTGCCTGGATGCTGACCTACCAACAGAGATGCAGCATATGCAAGGTTACATGATCCTACCATCTATAGTGACTGAGGTCTGAACTTGGAAGTAAACTTGAATGTAAGTTGTTCAAGCGGAAAATATAGGTCAAAGTGACCTAATTTGACCTGGATGCTGACCTACCATCAGAGATGCATGCATATGCAAGGTTACATGATCCTACCATCTATAGTGACTGAGATCTGAACTAGGACGTAAACTTGAATGTAAGTCATTCAAGCAGAAAATATAGGTCAGAGAGACCCAATTTTCTTGGAAGCTGTGAGATAGCCCAAGATGCACCTGCATACAAAGTTTGATGACCCTACCATGCATAGTTGCAGAGATATATGCCCAATTGTGGACGTGGACGTAGATGCAGCACCGGGGGTACTCCAATAGTCCCCCTCAACTATTAGCAATCAGGAAGTGGTAGTGTCACAAACCTGAAAATCTCTTCAACAATACAACTCATCATTTCCAAGTTTCAGAAGAAATTTCAAATTGTTCCCTCTGATACAAGCCAAGAAATCTTTGCCACAGAAAGTTATTGAGGACAGACTGAGGAATGGAAGGACCAACAGACGGATACACAGACAGATGGACAGACTGAGGAATGGAAGGACTGACAGACTGATGCACAGATGGATGGAAAGACTGAGGAATGGAAGGACTGACAGACGGATGGACAGACTGAGGAATGGAAGGACTGACAGACTGATGCACAGATGGACAGACTGATGAATGGAAGGACTGACAGACAGATGCACAGATGCACAGACTGAGGAATGGAAGGACTGACAGACGGATGCACAGATGGACAGACTGAGGAATGGAAGGACTGACAGACGGATACACAGATGGATGGACAGACAGAGGAATGGAAGGACTGACAGACGGATACACAGATGGATGGACAGACTGAGGAATGGAAGGACTGACAGATGGATGCACAGATGGATGGACAGATGGATGGACAGACTGAGGAATGGAAGGACTGACAGACAGATGCACAGACAGATGCACAGACAGAGGAATGGAAGGACTGACAGACGGATGCACAGATGGATGGACAGTCTGAGGAATGGAAGGACTGACAGACGGATGCACAGACGGATGGACAGACTGAGGAATGGAAGGACTGACAGACGGATACACAGACGGATGGACAGACTGAGGAATGGAAGGACCGACAGACGGATGCACAGATGGATGGACAGACTGAGGAATGGAAGGACCGACAGACGGATACACAGACGGATGGACAGACTGAGGAATGGAAGGACTGACAGACGGATGCACAGATGGATGGACAGCAAGAGGAATGGAAGGACTGACAGACGGATACACAGACGGATGGACAGACTGAGGAATGGAAAGACTGACAGACGGATGCACAGATGGATGGACAGACTGAGGAATGAAAGGACGGACAGACGGATGCACAGATGGATGGACAGATAGAGGAATGGAAGGACTTACAGACGGATGCACAGATGGATGGACAGACTGACAAAGAGAAAAGAATACAGCATCTGTATCTAAATAAGGGGCCCTAATTATCCATTTGTTTGAAAAAGAAAGGAAATGGGGTAAATGTCAAAGGGACAACAACCCATCTCCAGGTTAAAATGACCCAAGACAAAGCATCTAGGGGTCACTGTACGGTCTTCAACAAAGTGAAGACCCCCACACCATATAGCAAGCTCTAATTTGTATACTGATTAGGTCAATGGCATAGGACATGAATAACAAAATATAAAATTTAAAAAAATATATTTTGAAGATTTTATGTACCTGAACTTTTTAATATGCTCTCCCATCTGTTCTGCTGAAGTCATCCAGTCAACATGCTCAACAATTTTCCTGTATTACAAAAGTAATTAATTCACACAGCATTAATCATATCAGAGCATAAAATCTTCGTATAGCCTTTAAGTTTCGCTGCTGTCAAATTTTGTGATTCCTTCCACATAAAGGGTTATTGATTTTAAGCAGTCATCAATTTACGTGAATAGAAAATTGTGTAAAGGAAAAACATGTATAATTATAAACTGACTTTAATTTTGAAAGTTTTTATTTTCTCACTTCCAGAAACATCATGGATATAACTTAAATCAGAAACTCACGAAAATTACCTGCTATACGTTACAAGCTATCTATAGTAGCATGGGAAATTTTTTTGTTCTTAGCAAGTTAAAGTAGATTAATACTAATATACAGGGCATTCCATTTGCACATATTGATATTGTAAAACATGACTCAAATGCACAAAAAGACTTGACTTTCAAAGAACATCCTTTCCTCTGCCATTTCATTCCATTAGACTTTATGTCCGAGATGTTAAAATATCTACATATAACTAGAGCTGTCGCCGAATGGCAACCAATAACGCCCCCGCTCATTGACCCCTGAATCAATATGGCAAGTGCAAATTTAAGCATGTGTTGACACAATAAAGGTGTTGACACAGTACAAGTATGGACACAATAATATGCCTACCCTTTTTCCAAAATATATAAAAGGGAAGTTCTGAGCCTGAAAATCAAATCTATGGGTGCTAGGCAATCTTCCTGTAAAGTTTTATCCATTTTGAGGCAGTTTAAATTTTCCTGCCTTTTTCCAGTTTCCATAGCAACAGCAGCCATTTTGAAAATTCTGAGACCCAAAATCATTTCTATGGGTGCTAGACATCCTTCTTGTGAAGTTTCATCAAATTTGGGGCACTCTGAATTTTCCAGCCTTTTTTCAGTTTCCATGGCAACCATGGCCATTTTGAATATTCCAAAAGATATGTGTGTGCACATCTACTTATTGTAAGTTAGATTCCTTTGAAGTAGTTGAAATTTGTTTGCAAACTTTCTGAATAAAGGGCTACGCCGAGCGCAGCATGATACCACAGCAGCATGTCGACCACTAAAATTTGAAAAAGTGTAAACTAAAATGAATGTGGACGCAGTAATTTGCTGGACACAATAAGGACCTTGACACATAAATTAACTGGACACAAACTAGTGAAAATAAAAATTAGCTTTTTCAACCCCTTATTACTAGGATATTGTAAGAGCTAAGAAATTCTGTGGACTACCATCAAGAGAAATCCAAAGAAAAAACTCGGGTTGAAATCCAATATAAAATACAGATTTCACATATTTTGAAATATTGCAATTTGGCCCCTTTGACCCATTATAGCTTTGAAATCAAAGAACTACGCAAAATATACTGCCATATTACTGAAAGCTTACAATGAGAATAATCCCAAGATAAAAATCCCATCAAAATCTAATGAAAAATAAAGATTTCACATATTTCTAAAAATTGCAATTTTGGCCCCCTTTGACCCCTTACAGCTCTGAAATGGTAAGAGCTATGCAAACAATGTTGGCATAACTCTGAAAGCTTACAATGAGAGGAATCCAAAGAAAAAAATCCCATCAAAAGCTGATGAAAAATAAAGATTTCACATATTTCTAAAGATTGCAATTTTGGCCTCGTTGACCCCTTATAGAGTTAAAACCGTAAGAGTTACACATAATCGGTTGACATAATTCTGAAAGCTTGCAATGATAGGAATCCAAAGAAAAAAATCCCATCAAAATCTGATGTAAAATAAAGATTTAACATATTTCTAAAAATTGCAATTTTGGCCCCTTTGACCCTAATAGCTCGTAAACTGTAAGAGTTATGCCAAATCTGTTGACATACTTCTGAAAACCTACAATGAGAGGAATCTAAAGAAAAAAAATCCCAATAAAATCAGATGAAAAATAAAAATTTTGAGGTAATCCAAATGTTTGCAATAGGGGCCCCATTGGGCCCCTCATAGCTTGAAAAAGAAACAAGTTATCAAAAATCTGATGGTGCAGCGCTATCTTAAATTTTCATAAGGAATTCATTGCAAAAAACTGCATCAAAATCGGACTAAAAATAAAAAAATCAAAATTTTTGAAATTCGCCCCTTTTAGGCCCCATTTATCTCGTGAACGGTACATGTTACGTGAAATCTGTTGACAAACTACTGATTGGAAATTTCCTCAGGAGGACGCTGAAAGAAACCCCATCAAAATCCAATAAATAATAAAGATTCTACAGTCAAATGTAAGAAAACATCAAATTTAACCCTTTTTGGCCCCTTTTTCAAAGACGGGTGGGGCCACAATGACCAAAACTCAGCCAAGCCTTCCTTTTGTGCAAAGGAACACTGTGTTAAAATTTCATAAGGATTGATCAACTGGAACTTAAGTTATTGATCAAAAACAAAAGTGTCTACAGACAACAACGACAATGACAACGCCAACGACGACGACGACGACGACAGCACCATACCAATATACGACAACAAAAAATTTTTGCGGTCGCATAAAAACATGAATAGTTGTGTTTTTCATTTGTACGGACGGACGAACGAACGAATGAACGAACGGACAAGGGTAAAACAATATGCCCCCTGACTTTTCGTCTCAGGGGCATAAAAATATCATATGTGCAAAATAACACCTGTTAAGCCTACTATCTTTGGATGTCCAACAGTATGCAAAGTTTATCTGCCAGCTAAATATGGAATATAGGACATTTTGTTATTGATACAGACTTTATCACGGCCAGTATCAAATGAGCCCGCTAGGCCGAGCTTGATGCATTACTCTTTAATAAAGTCCGTATCAAAAACAAAATATCCTATATTTCTTTTATTGGTAATTAATGAAAGGATAAATAGAACTCTATATCATATTGAAATAAGTTGAAATTTGTATTCCATCACAGCCAATTTATCGTTTATTGCAATAATTTATATGGATTCTTCATTTAACGTATTACGCTTATGAACATATATAGTAACAAAACATGACGTCAGCATAGCAACACGTGTACGAGGCATTCACAGTTACCTGTTATTTTCTATCTTATGCCCTGTTCAGTGATACTGATATTATCAGGCAATACAGATCAAAGGAAGTTCATACAAATTACCGATAAAACAAAATAACACTAATTACAGACACATACAGGTTCAAAGCATATTTTTGGCTGCACTCATCAATACAGATTAACAGGTATGAACATGTAAAAATTATTTGCAAAATTAAAACTTCCTTGCTTATAAAAACTGTTTGAGGGAAAAACTATGTATCTTCTGTCACAAGTTCAATCAAAATGACTCAATTCAATTATCTATGTACAAATGTATTTCTTAAAAGGCATAACAAGAGTGGACCCTAATAGATGTCTCGCCCGTCCCTGCTTGTCGCTAAAACAGTCATGCACTACTCAAGAGCAACCTACATGCCAAATATTATTACCATTCCACTTACAGTAATTAAGAAACTATTCTAATCAGAAACACTCAACTTTGTTCACTAGACCATGAAATTGAGGTCAAGGTCAAAAGCCATATGGCAGACTGACATGTAC